>BQNB010082537.1:0-29302 GCA_026074375.1 Tanacetum coccineum
GTGGATGTACTCTAGTAAGCTGAAAAATCACTAGATTGTATCCATTTTGTTCTGTTGGTGTGACAACAATGATTATCATATGATAGTTAATGGATTTACGGGTGATTATTATGTAACGATGATGTTAGTGGTATCTCCTACTGGTTAGTGGCACTTTCCCTCAATCAAATTTATTTAGTCTGTTGACAGGAAAAGATAGTTTTTACTGTTTTTCACTTCGTATCCTGTCTTTTAATGCTTTTGAATAATCAAACCTACATTTTATGTTTCGTACTTTCAGTTTTTTTGTTTTAAAAACGCCTTAGCTTTTGATAAGTATGGATATATTTAGTGACATAAAATATTACTTAGTTATGAAACGGATATGTGGACCAATGTTGTTTACCTTTTTTATTCCCTTGATGTTTTTTTTTTGGTTTATTGACAAATAATCTTTTTGGATATCTTCTAATACAACCAATTTTACTTTGTTACAACCACAAATTTATGATTATTTTGTCAAGAGATGCGGTCTACTGATTATTTCACAGAATTTTATTTATAAGGTTTTGGGAGTCTCAATAGATAGTCCAAGATATAAGACACAAGTTTGGGTTTGTTCTACTTCATACATAAAGTGGTTATTAACTTAGTTTTTCTTTCATCAGTGATCATTACATAAAGGCCTACCAGGAATTGAAGATTCAAGAAATGGGTTAACATTGGGTTTCAGGGGAAGCTTATTGTTAAAATGTTTAACCATGTATATGCTACATCGAGGTGAAGGTTTTTACTAATGCTAAGTCATTATTACTACTGCTAGTGAGTTTCTACTGCTCAGATTCATTTTTCTTAATTGTGCGTCATGGAGGGCAATTTGAGTCATTGGAAGGCTTGGATTAGAAGTGTGATATTGGTTTGTAGTGGTATCAAAGCTCTAATACCACTTGTTGATCCCACTTGAATAGGTCTTGCTTAGCTTGTAAAAAGGCTTAGTTGTATTGAATAAAAATCCAGACAAATATATAGTTTGAAAACTTTGATTATGAATATTTCAAAAGGGGGACTATGGGAATCTAGTCAATGTATTAAGAAGAAATTCATTATAAAACTATAACACAATAATTAAATAACAAAAAACAGTTTACCAACTTTAGCTCAATATTAAAAACGAATCCAATCTTTAATTAGTGTTAGGGTTTTACAAAAAATACCTTGAAGCTACGGATATCAAAGATGTGTTTCTAACCATTTATGGCCATAGGGGAACTCCTTTTATACCCAAGAAGTCCTACAAGGCTTTCATTTTAACTTTTTCTAAGTTATCATGATCTTTTCTATAAGCAAAAAGAATCTCTTATAACAAATAACGTTATACATATCTTCTTTACAATAATATAATACGTATTCTTCCGTTAAGTATTCTTGTTCTACAATCAATCTTTATCTCTTCTATGATAAGTCATTGATCTCATCTCTGTAAGCTTAATTCCTTCGATAGTAGTTATTCACTCAGCTGTGCAATGAAGCAAATAGCGATTAACTACTTAAGTAGTTTACCATGAGCGAAGTACCTAACATAACACTAGTAGTACGAAACTTTGTTGTTCTAGCAGTAGTAAACTAATTAGTTTTTTTTTTGTCTTCATCTCTGGAGGGCAGTATTAAATACCTTCTTACTTGCAGCAGTAACTTTTGACTAAAAACCAATTTCGTATATATACTAAACTTTTGTATCTAGAAATAGTAACTTTTTATACTACAAGTACTACAATTCATTAGAATACATTTTTCTTTTGTAATTATTTCACTGCACTATGTTATGCTTGAATAAACCATATTTATTACATGTGTTGTAGTAAATTAGGGAAATCTTGTAGTCTTTTTTCCTTAACAATCCTCCCTTATACTTGTGTTTATTTGGAATCTTCAAGTTTATTCATTTAAATAGTCTTTCTCGTTTCACTAGGGGGTGGATTCAATTATAATTGTACTTTTTTCATGCATTTGTCATGTGGAGTGGTGGTGTTGATAATAACACTTCTCATTTCCATTATGGTCAGCTTGAAGCTTTTTGGTTTCTGCATTGTTTGGTGAGTGTTATTGGTGTTAGGGGTTATCGGTTATCATCCTTCTTTTTGATGATGTATGATTTTATACCGCACTTTGTGCTATCCCTTGTATCATATATTTCTTCTAAAATCAGTACAATTTGTATCCTTGTAGAATCCTCCATTACTTTAATTATTATGTCAGGTTCAAGCTTTACTTTCAGATCACCCTATAACACTCTGTCTTTATTACTCCTCTGGCCTTGTCTTCCCAATATTTAGCTTTATACCAAATTCCAGAGGAGTTCTCAAAAGTCTTCTCTATCAATATTCTGAAGCATCTTCAAAATCATTGTTTAAGTAATCTTTTTGAATTCCATCAGATGTATCAAATTGAAAGTATTCTAAAACTTTTCCTTCTTTAGCAATCTTTATTCAAACAATCACTGGAGGTTTTGGTGGCTAGGAGGTATACATTCAATTGCTACTCATTCATATTTAACTATCTCAATATGCTTTTTCATCTCTACCTCCTCTTGATCATCATATTTTTTCAGCTTCTACATGCTAATCGATCTTTTGCTTCTTTGTTTTTATCAAGATCAAGCTCATCTCCTGGGCTCTTTTGAAAACTTCCTTATGTTCTTTTTCTCACTGCTTTTGCACGGGACCTCGAAAAATCTCATAGGTTACAATTAAAAATTTACTTGGTTGGTATTGGCTTTAGTCTAAAAGAGCTTCTGAAATTTTTCATAACTCATTCTTTCAGGCTGATTGTTGCTTGTATACTTCCATTTATTCTTCAGGTTTTATGTACTCATTTTATTCTTATCTGATGTTTTGGTTGGTGGATTTTTTCTTTTGTATCCTGCTCTCATGTGCTATAAAGGATTAACTTTTTTCTTTAACCTATTTCATCTTCACTAAACATTCTTGACTTTTAATTCAATGGAGAATAGTTCTTGTCTTCAGCTTGGAGTCTTGCGGCTTATTGCTCATCAGCATCATATCATAGCTTGTATTTTTACTAATCCTAGCTCTTCTAAATAAATTGTGCTCTGCTAATAATTGCTGCTCTGCTAGCTTCTTCTTGTGCAAATATTTCTTTTTGCATTCTTTCCAACTCTGCTTGTTCTTCATCATACATTCGTAGTGCCAATTCTTCATCAAGTGCAATTTGATCTTTCTTCTTTAATGGCTTTTCAACCATTTTTTCCTTGCCTTTGTCTTTAGCTTGTGGAAGTTGTGATGCTTGTGAAGAAGAAACTATTGGTGTAAATGCAGGTGCTTGATCCTCCTGATCATGAAAGATAGTTCCTTTTGCCTTTGGTCTTGTGCTGGCAGCAGCAGTAGTAATTGTTGTGGCAACAGTTGTAACAGCTTTTGATTTAGCTGCTTTGATCTCTATCAAAGTCTGAGCTAGAGTCAACTCATCAACAGTTGTTGTAGCACTGGCAGTAGTAACTACTTCACCAGCAGTAGTAACTGGATCAGCAGCACTAACTAGAGTTGAGCTTGTAGTCTTAGCAGCATTAACTATAGGCCCTTCAAACACCTCATCACCATTAAGAACATCAGTATCAAACATCAAGTCTTCATCATTTCTTTCTTGAGTCTCATCAATCAAAGTCACCTCTGCATCAGCATCAAGATCAGCTATTTTCCTCCCCTGTTTGGATGCATCCTCCTGAGCACCCAAACTGACATCATTAGAGGATTCTACCCTGATAGCTGAACCAACCTTCCTTAACCTCTTGAGCCCTGAAGTTCTTGACTTCTTTCTCTTTTCCAACTGCTTGACTCTCTTCTTTAAACTAGCAATCTCCTTTGCTTGAGCAGTCTTTGCTTTCTCCAAATCAAGAACCTTTTCTTGTAGACTGGTACATAAACTCATCAATTCAGTAAGTTGCAGTCTATCCTCACCACTTTGAGGTGGATCATAGGAAGGGGTAGATATAGGTTCCTCATTAGTAGCCTCATCAGGGATAGGCTCTGTAGGACCACTGTCCTTCCTCTGTTTCCTTCTAGACTTTTTCTTTTAAGGCTTAGATGATGATGGTTGAGTAATAATGGGTGTGGAATGGGAATCAGTAGGAGCAGCTGAATCTTCACCCATGTCTTCTGGAACTTGAACCATCATAGTTTGAAATAGAGGGGTGATTCTCCCAGAGAAACCTTTTCCTTCCCTCTTCATATTAGCAAAAATCTTCTTTGTATGAGAAGGTGTAACATAAATCCCTTTATGTTTGGACATCCCTTCAACTTGTTTGTCCAGGAACACTTGCACAAACCTTGGATACATAAGAAATTTAACCCCACCACCCAAGTTCTTCATCATATTATCAAAAATGTATTTGGAAAAGTTAAATTTTTGGTTTGCGGCAAGACAGATGATAGCAAATGCCATAGTGCTACTAAATTCATTCCAAGCTGTAGTCTTAGCACTAAGGCATTGCAGAATTGTATGGATAAGAAATTTTCATTGGGATAAAAAATAAGCTTTATAGAATGTAAGCTTTTGTGTAAGATTTTCATACCCCATGAGTGTCAGCTGTTCAAAAATTACATCATTTGGCAGACATTCAGTCCCTTCAGCATCTGCTAACATAAGATCACTTCTTACACTCTTCTTAGTGATGATCACATTCTTCTTGTCCACTAGGGCTTGTATCTGACGTTCCCCATTAACTGTCTTAGCCTTGGCAGTCACCCAGAACTGTTTAATGCATGATTCATATACTGTAGGATTAACCATTAACGCATATTTGATAGAACCTGCATTCAGAAAATCAATAATGCCTTCAAACCCATTACTTTCTTCGGGTTTCTCTAAAAACGCAACCAAATTGTGAGTTTCAGCAAACTATGCGGTCGACATTGTGATGGGTTTTGATGATTAAAAATGAAATTGAGTTATATGATTAGAGAGTATAACAAAGTGTGAAATCAAACGAATGGGTGATTGAAACCCTTAATCGAAGTATTTATGAAATCACCCTCAACAACATTAACTTAAACTGGCAGCATTAAGTTAAGCCTAATAGTATTAACTAATACAACAGTAGTAAGTTATGCCTGGCAGCATTAACTTATGCCTAACAACAGTAAGTGTATGCCTAGCAACATTAACTAATACTGGCAGCAGTGAGTTTAAGCTTAACAACATTAACTTTGAGACACCAGCATTAACTCTAATTTCATTCCAAAAAGCATTTCCATCATGAATTTTGATTCTCACAAGCTCTCTTTCTGTTTTTTAGCTCACTGTCTCTCTCAATTCTTTTAGCTCACCAATTCACTCTATCTGTTTTTATATCACACAACTCTCTTTCTGTTTTTCAGCTCACTATCTCTCTTAATTTTTTTAGCTCACCAATTCACTCTATCTGTTTTTATATCACACAGCTCTCGTTCTATTTTTGTTATGCTAAATCAAGATCCCTTTCAGGCAGTTATGTACAAAATTCTATCAATTCCTTTAGTTTCATGCTGTCCTCCCCACTTTCAAGTGTGTTAACTCTTGAGAGAGGTGGATCATTGGACTGTTTAGATGCAGCCTCAAACCTAATTTGAGCTTCTGCACCCCCCAATATGGTATCTTGGCACTTGGGACCACTACCTGAACCAGTTCCCTGAGAAAAAGATTCATTAAGTGTTGCCATGGATTGGGTCCTATGTATGTTACCACTGTCCTGCTCTGCTTATAAGCTAGAAGCAGTAGTGGCAGCCCTTTCCATTCTGTCTTCCTACTACTTAATGACAGCCTCATCTGCTACAAAGGGAATAGGTCCACTAGACTAAGATATCTCAGTGGCCCTTTTGGCTTTCTTAGGTTTTTGAGTCTTTTTGGGTTAAGATAATGATGGAACAGTGATTGGTTTAAGATTAAGTAGTGAAGCAGTTGTGGATGTGTGTTGGGGTTCAGTGGGATTTCCTGACCCTTCAACCACTTCTGCTTGTTGTTATGCAACATTTCTATTTCATTACAAGCATCCTTTGTGTATACTCAGCTTCATAGTAACACAATTAACCTCCCCTCAATCAATACTTCAGAGGTTAAGCATTCCAATACTTGCAATCAGATATTGAAATCTGCTAACATCAAATGCCTTTGTAAGTAAATCAGCAACATTGTGATCAGTGTGAATCTTGATCACTTGAATTAATCTCTTCTCATATGAATCCCTGATGAAGGGCAATTTGAGTCATTGGAAGGCTTGGATTAGAAGTGTGATATTGGTTTGTAGTGGTCAAGATCAAAGTTGCTTATATTCATATGTCCCCTATTGGATTATGACAAAAAGGGGAAAAAGATGTTAACAGGTACAACTGGAAACTTGTAGATCCTTGGTGTGGCATCGTACAAAGGAAATCTGATTAAGGGGAAGTTTTGTTTCATTCAGGGAGATCCATGATCTCAACTTCAGGGGAAGCTTTGATTTCATCAGGCTTTATGATGAAGTTCGTGCAAGAACATTGTTTGTTTTGTCATCATCAAATAGGGAAAGATTGTTGGGAATTCTAGATTTGATGATACAAAAGAAACAAGTGATGAAACAAAAGGACTAAAACGAAAAAGAAGAATTCTTCAAACGATGGAAGATTTTGAAGATTCTGAAAGATCTCCTTATTCAGATAGAAGATATAGAAGATAATATTAAAAGTTAGGAAGATATTATTTGTTCTTATCCTTTGTAAACCTAATATCTCTAGTATATAAAGAGATACAGGCATGTAGTTTATGTGTACACAGAGAAAAACGTATGTGTGTGTGTATCTCAAGATGTAGACGTCTAGTTTGTGTGATTTAGCCTCAAGGTCAAGGTAACTTGATCCCTGTTACAGGTGGTAACACGATCTATACTGATCATATAGATTTGAGGCTTGGTGGAAACATTTGAATAATAAAACCTTGTTCAATATCATTGTTCTTATGTTAATTCCGCTATACATATGTTATGTTCAATGTTATTGTTAATCCTAGATATAAAGTTCTAATCAAACTTGAGCTTAAACGATCCTATCATTTTTACACCTTTTGGGACATTTGTGTAATTTTTCGTAACACAAACAGATACTAGACTTAACTCTAGGACTGTTTTTGTAATCGTAAGTCAGTGGTATGGACATGTTGTGCTAACTCAAGGATCGTTTACGAGACTCATATAGAGCTAAGGGCTACTTTTGCTTTTTTTCCTTTAAGTTTACTACTCATTGAAAATTGAGTAGTAACCCTTGTTTTGTTTTTCATTTTTAGTTGTAGAATAGCAATGAATTTTTTTAAATGTACCGATTTGGTACGTGTACTCTTAAAAATTTATACAATAGCAATGAACTTTCATAAATGTTTTATTCTGCACATTTTGATGACGTGTCACGTTATAAATAGTGCCACGTATCAACCTGTCAGGTATGACACGTCATCAAAATATGCAAAATAGAACAATTATAAAAGATTGTTGCTATTGTACAACTTTTAAAAAAAATACACATATCATCGATACATTTAATTTTTTCTATGAAAATGTGAAATATATTATTGCCAACAAAAATTAAGCCACGCAGGCATACAATGAATCAAGAACATTCTCAAGATCCACAACTAACTATATACATTTTGCCAGACCATTACTCTTATATACAATTCACAAACGTGGCATTGTAGCTGCTACAGTGCCAGCTACAGTGCCACAGTACCGGCTCAAAAATTTGCTACAGTACCGGCTCAAAAATTTAGCCCAAAGTAAAAAAAAAAAATTACAAAACGGACCATCAACTTTTAATTGTTTACGACTTTTTTACATAAATTTTTTTTTAAAAAAAAAGCCCCTCAAGTTTCTTTTATTCGCCCCCCGCCGCAACGCGCGGGTTAAATTTCATCTCGTTGTTACTACATTTCCTATACAATATCAAGGTAATTACCTCCAAATATATATAAAATAGTCGTTGCTAGGGATGAGCACGGTACCAGATTGGTACCGAACCCGTACCGAATTGGTGGTATCGATTTTTTCCCGAGCATGAAAAGGGTGTACCGGTACCGTACCGAACGGGATTCGGGTACTGGAACCGGTACCGGGAAATTGGTACCTATCCGGTACTTTCATTTTTGTAAGACAAAAAACAAAATTATTAATTTACGCTAGTAACTTTCTATGAAAAAAAAACATGATATAACGTGTATTTCAAGTGATTTTGAACCGAGAGTTCATTGTCATAACTCGAATCTGATTCATCAATATTCAACATTAAGGTTTCTTTAAAAATTGTGTCATCTCTCTGCATAAAATCAATATATGCGAATTAGATACAAAATAAACTAATAATCATTCATGTAACCATGTATACTGATATTTGCGAACTAGATATAATAAACTAATAATTATTATATACTAATAATATACTCGCATGTGACTAACAACTTGAGTCGACAAGCTAGTATATGTATACTGATACGTGCGAATTCGATATATAAACTATTAATCATTGATGTAAGCATATATTTTGATTATTAGATAAAATAAATTAATAATCATTGCAAACTACGATGCATATTAGAGACGTCTTATTGCATATGTAAAAACCAAAAACCTTTATCTTTTTTGTGATGATGATCGAGATGATTTAAAGATTGTAAATTTGATGATTTGAGTGATTAATAATAAGTTAAGGTTTACTTTTTTAGATTTGTGACGGAGCTATGGTTGTTACAGTAGGTTTTTGGGACATTTGGTTTCTTTCCTTATGACTAATTAAATTTCGGGTATTTTTCGGTACCATTCCGTTTTGGTACCGGTACCGAATTAGTGGTTCCAAATTTTTCTTTTGCTCAATTCATGGTACCGGTCCTGTACCGTGTACCGGGAGTCGGTACCGTTTCGGTACGATACCGGTATAGTTCCTGTTCGGTATCGGGATTCGGGTCTAAATGCTCATCCTAATCGTTGCTATTACACGACTAAAACCTTTGTTTATTTTTAAAGTATATATTTGGAGGTCAAATAACCATTTCTGCAAATGTAAAACTGAAAAGTTCAAGCGCGGCAAATTCTAGTGAGGTGATCGATTGGTTTAAAAGGATTAATAAAAAGATGTTTATCTTTAAAATGGACTTCGAAAAAGCTTTTGACTCGGTTAGTTGGAAGTACTTGGACTATGTTCTTCTTAGTCTTGGTTTCGGTTCCAAATGGAGATCTTGGATTCGTGCTTGCCTTCATTCGTCGAGAGCTTCTATTTTGATTATTTGGTTAGCATCACCCTTGGAATTTCCATCACGCGGTTTTAGCAGGGAGATCCTCTATCACATTTTTATTTATTCTTGTCATGAAGTCTTCCCTTGTGTTATGTTAATGCAGTTAGTTATTTTTTTCTTTTTTTTTCTTTTTTTTTTTTTTTTTTTCTTTTTTTTTTTTTTTTTTGAATTTTCCATCAAGCGTGGTTTAAGGCAGGGAGATCCTCTCTCACCTTTTTTATTTATTCTTGCATTGGAAGGTCTTCATTGTGCTATGTCTAATGCAGTTAGTTCCGGTTCAATCCGTGGGGTTAAGATGGGTTCGTCGGATATCACTTTATTTCACCTTTTTTATGCTGACGATGTTATTATTACCACTTATTGGAATTCTAGAGACCTTGATAACATTATTCATGTTCTTCATGTTTTCTATTTAGCCTCGGGCCTCAAAATTAACATTCACAAGTCCAACATATTCAGTATTGGTGTTCCTAATGGTGATGTTGTTGATATGGCTAGACGGACAGGTTGTGCTTCAGGTACCTTCCCTTTCACTTATCTCGGCCTTCCGATCGGGTCTAATATGAACCTTGTTTCAAGTTGGCAATTCTTGATCGACCGATTTCACACGAAGCTTTCTTCCTGGAAAGCTTACCTTTTTATCCATTGGGGGACGTCTCACTCTCATTAAAGCCGTCCTTGGAAGTCTTGGTATTTACTACTTATCGATCTATAAGGCTTCTGAAACTGTTTGGAAGTATTTAGAAAGATATCGTGCCAAGTTTTTTTTGGATGGTTCTTAAGACTCCAAGAATCTCGCATGGATCAAATGGATTAACGCCCTTTCTTCATTTGATAAAGGCGGTTTGAATATTGGAAGTTTAAAAGCTTTTAACCTTGTTCTTCTTCAAAAATGGCGTTAGAGGTTATTTTCTTCTCCGAATTCTCTACGGGTTAATGTTATAAAGTTGTTGCCTGGTTATGTATGTGGGTTCGATAATCAGGGCTGTAAGTTTAATGGTAAGTGGGCTAGTATAGTTGGCTCATCCAACTATCTTCATTCGAAAAATATTATCCCGTTTAATACCCTTCGTTTCTATGTGGGTTGTGGTACCCGTATTCGTTTTTGAAAAGAAAGACATTATGGTTGGCATTCTCCTTTTTAAATTCGTTTACAAAGTGTTATTTCGCTTTGGATACTGATAAGGATTGGCTTAATATTGTTCGTATATTGATAAAGGGCTCTGGAATTGGAATTGGTTTAGGGAAGTTATTGGTGTGCGAAACAAGGCTTATTTAAGAGACTTGCTTCTGGAAATAAGTGATCCGTCCCAAAACCACACACATAAACAAGTATGTGTAATTAAGAGGCAAACTCAATTATAGTTACAAATAGTATACGTATTCCAAAAGTTTTAAAAAGAATTGCTTTTAACCAAAGCAATTTCTAAAACTCCCGGGTCGTTTTTCCTCGGCGAAGTGTGAATAGAAAATCGGTTTAATTTGTGATCGCGGATTTGAATAATTCAAAGGTTTGATTTAGTTTCTATTTCTACAGCTAAAAACACATAAAACATGAAAAGGAAAGTAAGCGACTAAGCAATTACGAAATTAGGCATTAAAACGTTGACGGGAATTAAAGAAAACGCGACAAATAAGCAAGTAACTCAAAATTAAACCCTACAAACGCAAATTTAATTTTAATAAATCCTAATTGACTAAAAATAATTTTCAGAAAAAGAATTATATTTTTTTGCTTTTTATTTTATTTATTATGAATTAAAAATGATTTTAATCTAGAAAATTAATTAAAAATACTAAACTTATTCTAAAAATTCTAGAAAAATTATGAAAAGTGCATAAGACTAAGAGGAATCTAAGAAAAATGTAAACTGGAAAAGTTGCTTAATGAATAAGCAAAAAATAAGCAAATAAGCTCGGAATAGCTAAATTAAAAGAAAGGGTTAAAAGATTAAAGAGATGGAAGGATGACAGAAAAGACCCAAGGGCGCGTTTGGTTAAGGTGTGTGTGTATAAAAGGAGGGTTGAATGAGGTTGAGGTCAGGGGTTCGAGCCTTGCTCACCCCTGACTTCCCGATTTTCCCTTTTTTTTATTTTGCAAAACTTTTTAATCAAACTTATAAAACAGCTGATTCTTAACAACTTTTGTAAAAGAAACTTTTTGAGAAAACTACTTAATAAGCTAGAAAAAGAGACTTTATGTGATCTCAGATTATTACTTAAAGAAGATTTTTGGCTTTTTCACTAAACTTTAATGACTAATGAGCTTGAATAAGCTCAAACCATAACCAAATAAGCTAAAACACTTTAAACCTAGTCTAATAAGCAAAGCTGAACAATATTTCTTCAAAACAATAAGCCATAAGCTGAAATAAGCACTTAAACACTTTTTACTCAAAACAGTTTCCAAAACAGACAATAAAGCAACTTTGAGCTTGTTTTTAAGTAAGCTAATGGAACTTTTGGACTAGTGGCTTATACCACTAGAAAGCTTGTCCTAGAATCTATCTAAAACAGCAATCAAAAAACATTTTGAAATTTAAATAAGCTAGGAAAAGGCTAATTGAAAAAGGGCTTACTTTAAAAGATTACTCTTTTTTTTGGGGTTTTTTTGAAATTTATGAAAAATTTAAAGGACTAAATTATGTAGAACAAAAAACAGATGAGTAATAAGCCTTTTAAGAACAACTTAAGCCCTTAACTATCTAGATTGGCCTATAATCTACTTGTGCACTAAATTTTAAGACCTAACTCTAACTTATACTAACTAAAATTTTGAATTGAAAAAGGCCTTAAGGCTGTTTTAGCATGCTGATGCAATTGACACAAATATGACCAAAACACAAAACCACAAGTGCAGACCTTTAAAACTTGTATACTACATCAAATGAAAGCCAAAACAAGAGTAAAACACCAGCAAAAACAACTTGAAACAAATCAAAGCATAAGATGCTATGAATCTGAGCTTAAGACCTCAGATTCAAGCAATCCACACTAAAACTTATTAAAAACTGAATTTAGCCTTTAAAAACCTTAGATCCAAACCTTATAAACCTTAAAATGATATTCAAAATCAATTCAAAGAACCAAATGCCTCTTGACAGTACTAACTCAAGTTAGTACTGCCATGAGCCAAACACCCCTTTAAGTTGCATAAACTCATTTTTAGCTTATAAGATTGAGAAATAAAACTCAAACTTCAAATACCAGATGTTGTTTAGCTTATAACAGACCTAATGAACAAATTTTCACAGTCAAATAAGCAGAAACAATAAGCTACTAACTAATGCTAATATTTTTGGAATTTTCAACATTTTAACAAAAACTTATAAACTAAGATTTTAAACTAATAATTGAACATATTTAGCATCAAATAACAATATTAAGCAGTAATAAGCTATTCTAAGCAACAATAAGCAAATTTTAAGCAGAAATAAGCTAAAGTGCAATTTTAAGCTGTAAAATGTAAAATGAGGACTTACATAAGCCTTTGCACAAACAAGGCCTATATTTTTGCTCCAAGAGCTGATCTACAAAGCTCCAACTTATCTAAGATAAGCTGGTGAGGTCTTGGAAGCCCATCCCAGTCTGGCTTCCCTTCCAAAATAAGCTGAGGTACATTTGGTGTAGATTTGAGTATTATTAAGCTCAGTTAGTATTGAGAAGCTTAACTAAAGTATAATCAAGTGTGTAGTTATTTAGTAGCTTATTAGTGCTTATTTGAGTATCAATGTAGCTTATTAATCAATAAGGAGCAATAGATAAAAACATGATTAAACTTTAACAATAATAAAACTGAACTTTTATTGATTATATAAACTGAGTATAAGCTTTTGAAAAGAAAGGTTACATTAAACAATAAGCTAAAACGACTAATAAGCTACAACTACACTAGATTACACTACTTTTCTACTCTATCTCTTCTGTGTGTGAGGGCTCCTCCTTTTATAGCCGAGAGGTGAAGGTTCTAAGCTTCTTAGATGCTCCTCATCCAATTTGATATCAGCCATCTATTAATTTAACCATCAAAAAGTAAATCAATCTCATCCCTCGATTCTTTCATCCACGTACTGCTTAGCCAATAGGTATAAGGCTCCTGAAACTGTTTTGAAGTATTTGGAAAGATATCGTGTCAAGTTTTTTGGGGTGGTTCTCAAGACTCCGGGAATCTCGCATGGATCAAATGGACTAACACCCTTTCTTCATTTAATAAAGGCGGTTTAAATATTGGAAGTTTAAAAGCTTTTAACTTTGCTCTTTTTCAAAAATGGCGTTGGAGGATATTTTCTTCTTCGAATTCTCTGTGGGTTAATGTTATAAAGTCGCTGCATGGTTATGAATGTGGGTTCGATAATCAGGGCTGTAAGTTTAATGGTAAGTGGGCTAGTATAGTTGGCTCATCCAACTATCTCCATTCGAAAAATATTATCCCGCTTAATACCCTTCGTTTCCGTGTGGGTTGTGGTACCCGTATTCGTTTTTGGAAAGACATATGGATTGGCGATTCTCCTTTATATATTCGTTACAACAGGTTATTTCGCTTGGATCCTGATAAGGATTGCTTAATTATTGATCGTATTGCTAACGGGCAATGAAATTGGAATTGGTCTAGCGAAGATATTGGTGTGCGAAACAAGGCTTATTTAAGAGACTTGCTTCTGGAAATAAGTCGTGTTGATCCTAATGTGGAAGAAGATTCTTGTGTTTGGGAGATGGCTAACGATGGCACATTTTCAGTTGGGGATACACGTCGTCTTATTCGATTATAAGATTCTTCCCACTTTGGTGCCTTCGACTTCTTGGGATAAAATCCTCCCGCGCAAAGTAAATATTTTTATATGGAGATTGGCTTTGGATCGGTTACCTCATAGATTGAACCTCTCGACTCGAGGCATGGATATCCCTTCCATCTCGTGTTCTTTATGCAACGGTAATGTGGAATCCTCTTCTCATATTTTCTTTGATTGTTATTTCGCCAAGGAGGTTTGGAGATTGGTTCGTATTTGGTGCGACATTCCTCTTCCTACATTTACATCGTATGGTCATTGGATGTCTTGGTTCACTTCGTGGCAGGCTCCTAAAGAGAAGTCGCGTCGCTTGTCCATTATCGTTGTGGCTTCTTTTTGGTGGATTTGGAGGTTCCGTAACAACGTGGTGTTTTGTCCTCATCCGTTGAGGAAAAGCGACATGTTTGATAACATTTGTTCTTCGTCAATTTTTTGGTTATTCTACAGGGGTCGCATGCCTTGTAGCTGGGTGGATTGGCTTAAGGCTCCGTTGTTGATCGCGTGTTAGCTCTGTCAGATGATGCCCGTTGTCCTTCTTTGCTGGGAATTTCGAGTTTGTTTTGATTGGTGTAGGTCCTCCTTGTTTCGTTTTATCCCCGGGACTTGTTTGGGTCGTCATCAAAAACACCCCGGAGTGAAAACTGGAGGCTCGGCCTCTGTGGGTGGGGATTTTTCTCTTGTCTCGTTTATTGGCAAGAGTTTTTTCATCCCTTTTGTTGTCCTCGCAGTTAAAGTCTCGGGTAGGATCTAGATCTTGTTGCTTTGTTTCTTTTCTAGATTGTATCTGTATGCTTAGCTTCTAGTGCCTTACTAGAAGCTTTTTTCTTATATATATATATATATATATTTGCCGTTAAAAAAAACTGAAAAGTTCAATCTTTGTCTATGCATTATTTTATGTAAGGGGCAACTTTGGCATCAAGTGTAAACTAGAAAGTTGAATATTTGTTTTCACATTATTTTATGTTAGGGGCGGGGACCATAAATTTTTGACAAGTGTACCTATACATATATACAACTGGCATAAACACATAATAAAACACTTCATATAAATAGTCATCATTCCATTTGAAACCATTATTCATATTAACAAATCTTTCCAACGTGCACATTTCTTTTCCCTCTCAAGTTCATACCAAATATACAAAAAAAATTGTGCTCATTTTGTGTGAATAATCTAGCCGTGAAGACCAAGTTTTGAAGTTTTGTGAAGATATAGCATAGCTTGATCAAGTTTCTTTGCTTAATTATATACAATTTTGGTAATTTACTTGCTTTGATTCTATAGATTTATTGATTTTCATGTGTCATGTTGATGTGATTTGAATTGTCACAAATGGGTCATTAGACTACTTTTGTTCTAAACCAGATTGTCATCCTGACTCAGACTCAGATTATGAGCAAGTTTGAGTCAAGATCATTACATGTAGCGCGGACTCGCGGTACAATGCTCGTCGTGATCCTGACCTAAACTTGCTCAAAGTCTGAGTGAGAATCACGATCTGGTTTGGGACATAAGTAGTCCAGTGACCCATTTATAATCTTAGTATAGTTTTAGACTTTTAGTATCATCATGATTCATGAACTTGTTGACTTTGTATAAAAAGACATGAATGTTTCATATCATTGCATACTTGCTCATAAAGTTTTCTAGCTAGATTACAGTGTAACTTACTAATGTTTTGTGATGTTCATTGTACAGATGTCAACTACAATGGAATTAATTCTTGCTAAGTGCGAATGTTGCGGATTAACGGAATAGTGTACATTTGAATACATATACAAGATTTGAGAACGATATAATGGCAAATGTAAAGATAGTGGAATATGGTGAGAGAGGCTATAAAGAAAAACAAATTGCACGGTGCAATGCTGGTTTTTTTTTTTTTTTTTTTTTTGTAATTACACCAAAGAGGCAATGGCTCGTCTTATAAACTTTTGCAAGGAGTCTAAGCCGTCGAATAAGATGACCGAGCCCACAATTCATTTGATCGCGGCCATGAGACAGATCATGTTGCGTAGTTTGGATTCACCAAGAGCGTTAAGGTCTATGCCAAATAGTCCTTTAAGGAGCACAGATAAAATAAAACTCAGTCGATCGGATAGTTGTAACGCAAATCTTTCGCTTGAGACGTCGTATACTACATTGCAAGAGATTATGAAGTGATGATCACAAGGTAAAAATGAGAAAAAGAAAAAGACGAAAAAATGAAAAAAAGATGAAAAAAAAGTTGAAGTAAATATTAGCTGATAGATTAGAGGTACGAGCCCGTTTGTGGGCTTAGGTCCGTTATGGTTTTTGTGTGTTCGGACCTCTAATCTATCAGCTAATAGTAAATATTAATGAAGGATATATAAGTTGAGTTTGCCTTGTCTATGATATCGGTTTGCGGGAACAAGTACCTGGTTTAAATTTAGTTAAAGAAAATATGAAAAAGTACCTGGTTTGAAGTATGTTTTTTTATGGACATTGTATATGTTATAACCACAGCTTGAGTTAATTTGTTCTTTACTTTAGAATATGCTGAAGCATATTTACAATGAATAAATTGTTTTGTTAGCTTCGATGTTGTTTCAGAAATAAAAGATGTTATGATCATGGGTTTTCAATTGATTGATAGAAAGAAAGGATTCGGCTTGTTCATTGCACATTCCGACTAACGAAATATGGAAATGCTTATTTGTTTGGTGGGATGTGAAGCAACTTATCACTTCAGTACTAGTAGTCCAAAGAGTTTGCATATCGGAACATCCCTAGGTCGAGTAAGGTTCACTAACTGCATTAAGATGAACAACAAATGTAACCCTTGTCCTAGATGTTAAGTTTGAGACCCAACTTTGGTATGAGAATGAATATAAGGATGAGTATGTCCAATATACACTTGAGTATGGTACTAATGTTGGAGAAAAATGGAGGTTCACCCTAGAAGCGTGTTTAAATGCCTCACAATCACCCTTCAACTAGTATCACTCGCATGATAATATAGAATCTCATGCTGAGCGTTGAGGCATTGTACCTCTGACATATGACCTCTCATCAAGTATCGCAGATAATATCTCATGCAGAGCGTTGAGGCATTGTACCTCTGACAGATGACTTTATTTGATGGCTTTTTGTCGACAATCGGAACATGAGAATGTTCATTTACCCGACAGAAAACGCCTTTCTCTTTTCCTCTATCTACATTACTATAAGCATAAACGCCAATGAGAAATTCAGCAAAAAATGCCCTGCATTAAAAATAGAACACCATAAAAAAGTTCCTCGTGTTATTTGAGTATATATTATCCGATTCTCCCTTATCGGTCTTTTTTTCGGCTAACCAAAGTAGATCTAAGATCTCTGAGCTAAGCGAGGGTCGGGCAAGAAGTGCCTTTATGATCCATTCTTTTCTGCAACTAGGGAGGATCCGGAGCTAAGCCCCTCCTATTCGATCTGTTTCTTAAGACTACTACTATTGCTAGCGTGGTACGGACACTTGGATATCATTTATCATTCGTTCCTAACCGGTTTTTTTAGAGCTAAAGTAGATTTCTCTTAATGATTTCTTAAGCAACTTGTGGAGATTTTTCATCCTTTTCTTCAACCACGTGAATGAAAACTCTTCTAGTGTTTCCAAAGGGAAATCAACCACATCATGGGCCTTGCTCGTGCCTCATGAATCTAGCCTGAATGCTTGTAAGAGGAAACGGTACGCTTGGCTGGTGGCCTTGCGCCATGGCACCAGCCCAAGCAATCTTGGCGCCAACAATACCGTCCTTTGGCTGGTAGCGCGTGGTGAGTTTCTATCTTTTTTTTGTCTTTTTGTGTTGATTTATGTATTTAGTGGGGTATGTGTGGACCCATGACACTACTTTTTGAGCTATGACTTAAGCCAACGAGGGAGCCACATAAATGTGGTGCCATAGCAATTCTGGTGCCATAGCACTTTTGCTGATGTGGCAGCACTTTTTGGTGCTACGGCTTGAGCCATGGCACCACTGTACCCGGTGCTCTAACCTGGGTTTGGAGATATCATAAATATTAAAGCTAAAATGTACTTTAGTACCTTTAACTTAACTAAGCAAAATTTTTAGTATCATGAACTTGATTAAGTGAAATTTCTAGTACCATGAGCTTTTAAAGATGCAACATGGTACCTGAAGTGGGATAAATAGAAATGTAGAAATGTAGTTAAGCTCGTTGGGAATTTAACGGACATTATCCTCAAAATAAATAAGGATAGAAATGTAGAAACAAGCCTAATCGAGCCTGAGCTCGTTTCTAGCCTTATACTTTTAGCTTGAGTTCAACTAGTAACATATTTTACAAGCTAGGGATCGACTCGTTTTTATGATAGGTAAATAAAACTCGACTCGAGCTTGATTTGTTAAGTACATAAGCTCTAGCTCAGTTAGCATGCTCATTATATATAAATAGACATATACACATATACAAATATACCGGATAAATACATATTAACACTAAGGCATTAACTCGTTTATTAAATGACCGTAACCAAGGCTTGAGCTTGTTTAAGCTTAGGTCGTTTCGAGATTTTATAAGCTAAACTCTTTACAACCGAACTCAAGCTAAAAGCATGAGGCTCGAGAACGAGCTCAACCACGAGTACCTTATCTAGATGCGCTACTCAAGATTTCGCACCTTGGGCCTCCATACTCTGGAGTCTTTATGATTTTCTCATCTTTATTTGACAGTTATACTATGACAACTTTTTTATGGTAGGTTTAAAAAATACTATTAGCCTAGTTGAAGAGATACGATGCTTTCACCTTTAAAAGTTCAATTTACTTGGAATTTATGACTGGGCTAAATAAGGGAGCCAGTAAAAGAAAGTTAATTATCTCAATTGTCCTATTTTTCTAGTCAAATTGTGGGTGTTAGAATCTGCGGAATCTAAATGAACTCAATTACCCCTACTCGTTGTAACTTATTAAAAAACCAAATCCAATCACTTTCCGACATCACCCATCACCGCGATCAACCACAGATAACAAAAGCGGTCCACGCGTGAAGACTTTTTTGCGTGAATGAAAGATCATAGTACTGCTAAATAGAAAGTCAACAGAACTTTGCGCAGTCACAAAGATACTGAAGTACTCAGCCGTGGCTATAGGAACTATAAAAGTGTTTAAAACGGTTGTTTTCATCAATATATCTAGTAACAGTTATTAGTGGTCAAGTATCGATTTTAGGCTTTTATGATCAACAAGTACTCGTGATACATCTACAGAGGTTAACCTTATGGTTTAAAAAAGGAGCTCTAGGAAGATAATAGAAAATAGAACAAATATAGAAAAACTACCAAGTTAAAGATATATATACAGTAATTATTAAATAGTGCGCTTGGATCCATCAAGAGACAAGTTAGCAGATTCAAAAGTGTTTATAAAAGAAATCCGTTCTTGAGCAACTATTTGTGTATACTTCTTAAGTAATTGCCCAACTGAGATTGCCAACCGCATAGTTGCCAGTATATCAGTGTTTCCTTTAAGGAATAAAACGATCCTACATAATTCCGATACCCTCTACGAGTCATATCAGCTAACCAAGTAGATCTAAGATCTCTGAGCTAAGGAGCGTCGGGCAAGAAATGCCTTTATGAACCATTCTTTATTATTGCAACTAGGGAGGATCCGAGCTAAAGCCCCTCCTATCGATCTAGTTTCTTAAGACTAGCTACTATAAGCTGAGCTGGTTGTACGGACACATGGATATTCATTTTCATTCCGTATCCTAACCGGTTTTTTAGGCTTAAGTAGTTTTCTCTTAATGATTTCTTAACAACTTGTGGAGATTTATTTCATCCTTTCTCCTTCAAAAACCCACGTGAAATGAAAAAACTCTTCTAGTGTTTACCAAAGGGAAATCAACCACATCATGGGCCATGCTCGTGCCTATTAATCTACCAGAATTCTAGTTAAGAGGAAATGGTACGCTTGGCTGGTGGCCTTGCGCCATGGCACCAGCCCAAGCAATCTTGGCGCCAACAATACCGTCCTTTGGCTGGTAGCGCGTGGTGAGTTTCTATCTTTTTTTTGTCTTTTTGTGTTGATTTATGTATTTAGTGGGGTATGTGTGGACCCATGATACTACTTTTTGAGCTATGACTTAAGCCAACGAGGGAGCCACATAAATGTGGTGCCATAGCAATTCTGGTGCCATAGCACTTTTCCTGATGTGGCAGCACTTTTTGGTGCTACGGCTTGAGCCATGGCACCACTGTACCCGGTGCTCTAACCTGGGTTTGGAGATATCATAAATATTAAAGCTAAAATGTACTTTAGTACCTTTAACTTAACTAAGCAAATTTTTTAGTATCATAAACTTGATTAAGTGAAAATTTCAGTAACCATGAGCTTTTAAAGATGCAACATGGCACCTGAAGTGGGATAAATAGAAATGTAGTTAAGCTCGTTAGGAATTTAACGGACATTATCCTCAAAATAAATAAGGATAGAAATGTAGAAACAAGCCTAATCGAGCCTGTGCTCGTTTCTAGCCTTATACTTTTAGCTTGAGTTCAACTAGTAACATATTTTACAAGCTAGGGATCGACTCGTTTTATTATATAGTAAATAAAACTCGACTCGAGCTTGATTTGTTAAGTACATAACTCTACTCAGTTTGAGCATCTCATTATAGCCGTTAGGTGTTATAACGCCGTCAACGGCCTGGGCCGGCAGTTACTCACACCGTAGTTCCCCGCGTTGCCAACAACGCGTTAGGTCCCGGCGTTTGGGGGCTTTTTTTTTAAAAAAAAAGTATCAATTTTAACCCCCTAAAAAAAACTAAACGTTTGTTTATATTTTACTTAAATAAACCCTTCCCCACACCCCCCCCCACCCCCCCCCCCATTTTGAAAAGCTCATTTAAACCCCCCCAACGCACGGCTAGTTTTAAAAAAAAAATTAAAATTTAAAATTTTTTCAATTTACCCCCCTGAAACGGCTGAATTTAAAAAAAAAAATTCATTTTACCCCCCTCACTCAACTCACTATATATACAACACATTACCAAATACAAATTCACATACAAATTCACCACTCTTCAAATACAAATATACATCTTTTTAGCAATAAAAAAAATGTCCGAATTTCCCAACAACGGTTTTATGAATCTCCTCACCGGGTCGATGACGCCGGAACAGTTTCAACAATACCAACAAGAACAACAACAAGCTTTTTTCCGATGGCAACAATCACAAGTCCTAAACCGTGAATTCCAAGATCTACAACAAAACCCACCATCATTCAACTCAGAAACTTCCCAATCACTCACTCAACCTCAACAAGTCGATTCGCCAAAAAAAGGCGATCGCAAGAAAAAAATGTCAAAAAGGGAAAAAAAATATTGAAGACGAGCCCCAAGAGCCGGTAGCAGTGGGCCGTTGGCTACCGATCGAAGAAGAATTGCTTGCAACATGTTACGTGGCCGTTTCAGAAGATAATAATGTCGGAAGGTCACAAAAGCGTGAAACGTTTTGGTATCGGGTTTTGAACGAGTTCAATTCGAAAAAATTTAAAAAACGTACAAAGGATATGTTGACTAGAAAATGGCATACATTGAATGTCAATTGCCAAAAGTTCAACGCCGCGTACAAACGGGCCAAACGTTTGGGGAAAAGTGGCGAAAACGATGTGGATTATTTGAAACGGGCTCAAAGTATTTACCGTGACGAGCCGTTTTTCCTTCAATGAAGATGCTTGGCCTTTTGAGATTCCACCCGAAATGGGACGCACCCGAACAAGTGACTTAACCGGAGACGTCCCCGGGGCTACCCAAGAGGATCTATTCGGTCACGATGCACGACCACGTCCGGCCGGCAAACAACGGCCCGCGAAGAAAACCAAATCCGACGCCACGGCGAGCACCGGTGGAAGTAGCGCGTCAACCCAATTCGGGGAGTTAATGGAGCAGGAGCTTCGTCTGAAACGGGAAGCCGCTGAAAGGGCTTTCGAAACTCAAGCCGAAAAAGACCGCACACTAATGCGGTTGGAGGAGTTGAGGTTTCTAGCTACTAGCATCAAGGATTTGGACGACGACGACGCCTATTGGATCAAGAAGCAAAAAAAATTAATCAAAAACAAAATGAGAAATGATTTGGGCGACGAGGACGACGAAGACGAGTAGTTTTTTATTTCGTAATGTTTTTTTTTAATTTCATAATGTGTTTTTTTTATGTAAGTTGTATGTTTAATTATGAATGAAATGGTTAGTTTGTTAAAATAATGAAATAATTGTTTAGGGGGTTTTATGAAAATAAAGAGATGAGTGATGTTTTATTATGATGTATGATTAGGGAGTATTAGTGTTGGTGTTATGCTGATGTGGCGCTGACGTGACAGTCAAAAAATGGTGTTATGGTGTTACTACACCTAAGGCTCTTATATATAAATAGACATATACACATATACAAATATACCGGATAAATACATATTAACACTAAGGCATTAACTCGTTTATTAAATGACCGTAACCAAGGCTTGAGCTCGTTTAAGCTTAGGTCGTTTCGAGATTTTATAAGCTAAACTCTTTACAACCGAACTCAAGCTAAAAGCATGAGGCTCGAAACGAGCTCAAGCACGAGACTTACTAGATGCGTTCAAGATTTCGCAACCTTGGGCTCGACTTGGCTTGTTTCTATCTTTATTTGACATTTGACAGTTATACTATGAACTTTTAGGGTAGTTAAAATTCTATTGAGGATACGATGCTTCACCTTTAAAAGTTCAAGTTACTTCGAATTTTACTTGGCTAAATTAAGGGCAGTAAAAAAGTTTTACCATTGCCTATTTTGTTAGTCAAGGGGGTTAGAATTGGAATTATATGAACTCATCACCAACCGGTTAACTTATTAAACACCAAATCCGATCAATTTTCCGACACCCATCACCGGCGATCAACCACTTTCCGACCAATTAAATAACCATCATCATCATCAATCATTCAATTCCAATCTCATTGAATTGAAACCCTAACCACGTGCTATCCTCGTGTTAGGGTTTCACCTTCCAAAACTAATTAGTAAAAATTTGAGATTATGATGTAAAGCAATTTGGGGGTTTTTTAAATTAAAAAGTGGGTTTTGTTTAATTTTTATTTAATTTCAATACCCTGATTTTATTTTTTTGAAAAAACCAGTAATTAGTGAGAATTTGAGATTATGATGTGAAAAAAATTTAGGGGTTTTTAAAATTGAAAACTGGGTTTTGTTTAATTGATGTTCAATTTCAATACCCAGATTTTAATTTTTTGAAAAGATCACTAATTTGTGAGAATTTGAGATTATGATGATCAATTTTCGTAACAACCGCTTTCGCGTAATTAGCACCACTATATTCACCCTATCTTTACTTTCCCTAATTTACACAAAAACAACCTCGGACACATTAAACACTTATCCGAGGTTGAGTCATCATAGGAGGCATTTAACCCAAATAACAACCTTAAAAAACATTAGTAATGATACTATTAGTACTAGCACTATTGGCGCGAATGCTTGTAACGGGATAACAGACCATATAGGATACACAACTAGTTGCGAATTTCTACTAGCTAACCCGCATTGCGCTAGTGATAGTATGTTTGATTACGTTACATTTTATTATTGCGATAGTAATGAAAGTGCGTTAGGTGCTGTACTGTTAGTTTTCTGGTTAGTTGCGTTGTTTTATCTCTTAGGAAACACTGCTGCGGATTATTTTTGTTTGTCGTTAAGGAAAATGTCAGGGTTGTTGAGGTTATCTCCTGCGGTTGCGGGTGTTAGTTTGTTGCCGTTAGGGAATGGGGCGCCCGATGTTTTTGCGAGTGTTGTGAGTTTTGTTGGGAATGGTAACGGGGAGGTGGGGTTGAATAGTGTGTTGGGTGGGGCGGTTTTTGTTACGTGTGTTGTGGTTGGGGTTGTGGCGATTTGTGTAGGTGATCAAGGGGTTAGGATTGATAAGAAGGCGTTTTTGAGGGATGTCGGGTTTTTTATGTTTACGTTGGTGTTTTTGCTTTTGATGCTTTTTGTTGGGAGAGTGAGTTTTGTGGTTGCGGTTATGTTTGTTTCTATATATGTGGTGTACGCGGTTTTTGTTGCGGCGAATGAGATTGTTGAGAAACATGTGCGTAGGTTGAAGATGGATATTCCGCTTAGAGTTGGTAATATATTTTCTCAAGAGGAGGATTCAGTTCAGACGTCTTTGCTTGACGTGGAAACGGAAGATGACGGGTCGCGTAATAGTAATGCGTTACCCGAGTGGATGTGGGCGTCTAATGTTGCGATATATTCTAACCAAATGAAGCTTCAGGAACACGAGAGGCATTTGTGGGGATGGCAGGATGACGGGATTGAAGAAGTTGAAACACCTTGGTCTATCGTTTTGGAAGCGTTTGTTCGTTTACTCGAGTTCCCTTTAACGGTCCTAGAAAGGTTAATATTCCGTTGAGTTGAGAAGAAACTTGGTACTAAACCATATGCCGTTTGCATTCGCTTTCATTGTCTCCACTTCTTGTCGCATTCATATGGACCACACAGACGACTTAAGTTTATTTACTAGGAATCTGTTACCTTTCGGGGCTGTTGTCGGTTCACCTTTGGTAACACTTGCGTTTTAGTCGTATACTAGATCAAGACTCATCCAACCCGTTAGGTTACTTATTTCCATGGGTTTTTAGGCGGGGTTTTTAATGAGTATCGTTTGGTTCTACATGATTGCAAACGAGCTTGTTGCGTTATTAGTAGGATTTGGTGTGTTTCTAAGAGTAAACCCCTCGATTCTTGGACTAACAGTATTAGCTTGGGGGAATTCCATGGGTGATTTAGTATCAAATATTGCATTGGCTTTGGACGGTGGGATGGCATCCAGATTGCGTTATCGGGTTGTTACGCGGGTCCAATGTTTAACACACTCGTTGGTTTGGGGATTTCGTTATTGATTGGATCCATGTCAAAAAAAACCCTTAGTCATACACTGTCCGCAAGATACCAGTCTTTACCTTCACTATGGGGTTTCTTATTCTTAGGGACTCGTAGTGGGCCCTTGTTATACTTTGAAAACGATATGCGGGTTAAATAGGATGCTTGGAACAGGTCTTGTTGCCCTGTATCTGGTTTTCTTATCAGTACGGTTAGCTGGTGCAACGGGAATCTTACCACTTGCTGGTTTAAGTAAATCCTGATCCAAAAACGATTGTAAATTTTGTGGATGAGAATGTTTTATGGGCGGTTTTGAGTCTTTGGACCCGCCAATGGCTCAATGAGACCAGTTTCAGTGCACAGATGTGAGTGTAGAATGTAAAAATGTCAAAACGCAGGATGATAATATCTTCTGGTGCACAGATGTGAGCTTAGAATGTAGTTAAAATTGCAGGATGATAATGTAATGATCGATTTTTAATTACAAAGTCATGAATTATTTACAGGACATAATTTTGGTGTTTGGTTGCCGATATGTTGAATTTTCCTATTTGCCCCCCCCCCCCCCCCCCCTTTTTTTTGGGTATACGGTGGTTTGAGAGACATTTGCGAGCCGACTAATCTCAGGGCGACTCCTTTTGGATTGTGCAGGTTAGCATATGTTTAGATTTTACACTACGATAAAAACAGATTATAACTCGGGTTTGGGGTGGGGGGGGGGGGCGGGGCGGGGGGGGGGAGAGGGGGGTGGTTTGAGATTTCATAATTAACATAACTTCGCTTTTCTGCATTTTCAATACAGCAGATTAGTACGATAAAAACAGATATAACTCGGGGGGGGGGGGGGGGGGGGGGGGGGGGGGGGGGGGGTTGAGATTTCATATTAACATAACTTCTGCTTTTCTGCATTTCAATACAGCAGATAAGTAGTTTTGTTTTGTGTGTTTGGTTATCCAAAACCGCTTTATCTGATTATTTGCGACTTAATTCAGCTGTTTTGAAAGAGCAACGTCTAAGTGTTTATTAAGAACAACTTATTTCAGAAACAGCAATAGGTATATAAGCAATGAAATTCAAAACACGTTCATTCAAACTGCAGAGTGCGGGGGGGGGGGGGGGGAGTGTTTGGGATTTCATTCTTAACATAACTTCTGCTTTTCTGCATTTCAATACAGCAGATAAGTAGTTTTGTTTTGTGTGTTTGGTTATCCAAAACCGCTTTATCTGATTATTTGCGACTTAATTCAGCTGTTTTGAAAGAGCAACGTCTAAGTGTTTATTAAGAACAACTTATTTCAGAAACAGCAATAGGTATATAAGCAATGAAATTCAAAACACGTTCATTCAAACTGCAGAGTGCAGATGGCATAAACTCATAAAGCGTTTCATAAACAAGCAGAGTATAAAGCGTTTTACATGTATGTGACGTTTTAGATATGTGGTCTGCACTGATTGAGTGATTTCTTCAGTCAAATACAACTGGTTTTTTTAGTACCAAGGAGTCTTTACAGTGATTGTGGTATTATAGTATCTTATTATGGTTATTGTAAAGTTCAAGTCTGTTTTGAGCTGTTTTAGCATACGCCTAGATAGGTTTGAATCAAACGCAACATTCATCGAATCTCATGTGAAACAAGATTGCAAGTGTGTTGAAAATCTTGTAGATGGGTGTAAATGACCCAACCAAAAGAGTGTTGAAAATCTCATGTGAAACTAGATTGCACATAAAAAGGATTCACCAAAACACTTACAGCAGTGGCGATTGAAGAGTTTATTATACAGAGGCATATACCAAAAAGCACAACAAAGTCTTGCGCAAAGGAAATTTGGTCGATGACAAGTACTGTAACGTTAATTACAAATTTTTGCCTGATATAAAAGTGGCGGGCGATTATTCGATTAAAATGGTCACTTAACGAACTAGCTTTGCTTAATGCTCATAGGTGGGTAGACTGGCTATTCATATATTCTAACCTTATAGCTCTTCGTGAATGAATATGGTCAGTACCTTGCAAAGTTATAAGTTTCTGATGTTATTTGTGATAAATAAAACAAAAGTATGAATTTATGTCGTCCTCCGTTTATTAGTCTAGTACTGTATTATGAATGAGAGTCTCGGTGCTGAATTAAAGGGTTGTTTGGGACTGCTGAATTAAGGGGTTTTTAGGACTGTTTTTTACCTGAATACTGGGGTGGTGTTTTTACAGCTGAGTTTAAGGCCTTAAGGGGTGTTTATGTACCGGAATCAAAGGGTGTTTGTGACTGTTTTTGTACTCGAATTAAACGGGTGTTTGGTACAGTTGAATTTAAGGGGTCTTTTTTTTTGTACCTGAACGCATAGTTTCTTCTGCTGAGATGGCCAAAGAAGTAATGAAAGCAAACAAATGATTTGAACTTCTGCACAAGACCAATGTTAACAGGCTTGCAGAAGAAAACAAATTTCGTCCACTTGGCTCCTAGTCACACTTTGTTAAACAATGGCACTTTTCTTTACATTGCTTATATTATATATACAAAGTTGTATAAAAAGAAATGAGGGAACTGCTCTGAAGAGAATAAATATCTACCTGAATGTTCGGTTTAGTTGCTTGTTTTTTTAATATACTCAACCTACATGTTTGGTTTATTTACTCATTCGGAGGTTTAAATTTTGGAGACGTTATGTGTTTATCTATTATCTAGTTATATAAACAATAAGGTGTTTGGTTTAGGGATTTTTTTTGTTAAAAAAAAAGCCGTTTGACCCGAGTCTGTCTTGACCCCTGCCCGTTATGACCCGTTGCATGTAGTTTGCCACCTCTACGAAAAAACTCCCCATATATTGTTCATTTCCTTTTCAAATAGAGTCCAAACCACTGCCTACTCATGAACATTGTAGTAAAATCATAGTGTGTTATCACTCCACTTTCTTTAAAACAATACGGAGTAACTATCATTACTAAGCTGTTCAAATGAAGAAAAAAAAAACGCTCGAGTCTTCGACTCTATCAAATATAACAAAACAAAATAACCTTGTATGGAGAAGGAGTTTTACACTTTGACCTGAGCATTACCAAGGTCCTAATTATCGTGTTCTTCATATATTGTGTTCGGGATTTGTACCCAACTTCTTTTGACTTTTTGCATCAAAATTTTATTGAGCATCAAACTATAACAAGTTGAAAAATTTGTGCATCAAAATTTTTTTATGCATCAAAATTTCTTTTTTTGCGCATTAAAAAAACGTATAAAAACTCAAAATTAGAAAAACTTCTTTTACAAAAGTTTTATGCACCAACATAAACCTTAACACAACAAGAAAAAGAACACGACACTTGAAAATCTAGCACTTATAACAATGAGACCACATATAGCAGAACACATTTGCAGAACCGGGACAAATGCAGAACTATTCAAACAGATCTTACCACACTGGGGGCATTCATGTTTCGTGAAGGGAGCACGGTACCGGTTTGTTCTCACATCACAACATGAACACGTATTTTTTACCTTTTCACACTTCACACATACTAAGTTTGTGTTCGGTGGTTGAGCCGTTCTGCATGCATCTTCACATATCTCCCTTGAACAAAGATGGTTAGAAGCAAGAATATAAGCACGTAAATCTTCACCTTGGCCTGTTGCTGGGCAACAAAAACAATACCAGAAAATGTTAATAAAACAACAACAAGAAGAAGAAAAAGAACACGACAATGTTAGACTTAACAATCTACGATGTTTGTGATAATCAAATGTCTTACCACACTGGGGGCATTCACGTTTCGTGAAGAAAGCATTTGTAGTTAATATGTACAAGAAAACACAAAGGAAGAAGCTAATTTTTTCCATTGAATAGACAGATATGAATAAGAGTGAGATAGATGCATGTGTTTCATTTCATTGTGGTGGTCAGATATTTATATTTGTTGAGAGATGAAGCTAGGTGGGTTGTGGTCCTTGGACATAAAGGAGGAGTTAGTGGATTCAAATGACATCCTTTCCTAAAATAGAAAGGTGGCCCACTCGTAAATGACAAAAACCATGCAATAATGTGACATTGGATTCAATTCGTTCATTCATACGAAACTGAATTGAAGTCATCATTTATAATAACGTGTTAAAGGGTCATGATCCCTAATGCCACAAAAGGGTAAACAAAGTAAAAGTGAAAATGAATACAAAGTATCCATCCATATATATATATATATATGATAAAAATCAAATAAAAAGACAAATATTCGTGAGAAGGATAAAAAGATTTTTTTTTTTTAAAAGTTCTCAAAAAATTCAGAAAAAATTCCACAAGATCGTGTATGTTGGTGCATGAAAAAGTTGTAAAGGAAGTTTTTC
>BQNB010082538.1:0-29302 GCA_026074375.1 Tanacetum coccineum
AGAAAAACAAATATCTTAGGGGGCTGTTTGTAATTCGAAAAATACATATATGTTTTATGATTTTATAAAATACTACATGTCACAAGGATCGATGGGTCATAAAGAACTCAAAAAACCGATTAATAATGAAGAAGATACGCCATTTACAAATTTACGATAGTTAATACTTTTATAAAACTATTTTTATAAAAGTTACTATTCATTACAGCAACTTTTATTTTTAAAACATCTAATATATGATATAACTTTTAATTACGAGATCGTACTCGAAAGAATCGCTAAAAACGGAACTAAAACGAATAAGTTATTACGATTACAAGTTTACGCTAATTAAAACTAAAAACGACAAACGAGCTGTTGTGAATAGTAAAAACACTATTCATCGCAGAAAATCAAAAACTTGAAAATGTAATATTTTGATCACTCGTCTTACTACGAAGACGTGGACGTAAGAAACGCGAGCAACGGGCTTAAAACGACCAAATTAGGTCATTTTTACGAAAAGTATATTTATAAATGTTTTCACTTTATAAATATTATTTTACTAAAACGATTAGTCGGTGATTATGCTATATAGAATATTGAGTGGTTATCAAAGTGCTATATTACTAGGGAGTTTCATAATGAGGCCTCTTCGGATGGCGTATCGATGAGTTGTTGGATTTACGATTTAAAGTGTCCTAAACTCCTCGTACGTCATGTCATGACCTCTTTAATTATGATAGCCCGAACGATAGTACGATGTAACAACTATAAGATTATATTCAATGTTGTTAATTAAAAGTACTCAGTACTTATACAGCCTTAATTTAAATAGGTTGCATTTATCGTCTTGTGTGACGTTTTATCTGAGATTAATTGAGCTATCTGTACTCAAGGTGAGTTCATAGCCCCACTTTTTACAGTTTTACTGATTTATTATTATTTGGGGTGAGAACATGCTTTGTTTTATAAATTGGACGCAAGTGTTGAAAGTATATTGATTATGTGTTGCCTAAGTAGCGATAACCCTCCTGAGCCCATTATTCATGAACTGTTAATTGCATAGATGTAGTTGTGAATTACATTATGTGAGCGCGAATGATATAAATAGATCTATTGGGATTAACCTCCCCGTTTGGGTGATTAGCTATCACTAGGAACGAACGTTGACCATGTCGGACTTGGATGTTGCGGGTTACAACATCTGTACGGGCAAATAACTGCTAAAATAGCAAATATAGGTTGAGCTTCGGTGTCATGAGCTTAGTGCAACAATAATCTGGTTTTGTGATTGTTGGCATATGTTGTAAACATCACGTAAAAGTCTTGCGGTCCTGCATAATTTAAATACATTAACCTATGAATTCACCAACAATTTTGTTGACGTTTTAAGCAATGTTTTCAGGAGGTCATTAGGCACGAGATGCCAAGGATGCATTGGATTATGTTTTGGATTGTACAGTTAAAGACTTATGTGTATCATGTTTTGGGAAATATATGTTGTCTTTTGTAATATGAAACAAAGAACAAGTAAAGCTATATGCTTTTGTAATATATCTTTTATTTAAATCCAATGTATCAGTTTAAACGACTTTTGTGTCGTTCTTATATATATCTTGTGCTGTTGATCTCGAAGTAACATGCCCCGGATCCTTATTCCGCTGCGACCCATTTTGGGGGTGTTACACATATGGTTTATTTTTTTGCAGGTTGCTCATCTTCAAAAGGTAATGAAACTGTTTTTCTTTCAAAAACCTAATGAAACTGTGTTATTTTTTTGATTTTATGATATCGAAACATTAGGCTGCATTGATGACCTTTTTCTATTGGAAGAAGAATCAGGTAATTTTCTTAATGCAGCTATGATAGCGAGGTCATGGGGTGATCTTTCAAAAGAGGCTAATCTTTTAGAGAAGGCTGGAGAGTTTCAGGAAGTAGCGATGTGTTTAATTTGGTATGTTTTATTTAGAGTGGCATGGGGAGATGGAAACAGAGGTTGGCCGTTGAAGCAGTTTGATCAGATGGAGGAAATTTGTAACAAAGTAAAGTCGCTTGCAAAAAGGATTTCAAAAGGTTTCTATGAATTTGTTTGTAGTGAGCTTAAAGCAATCACTACAGAATATTACCCAAAACAGTACACATGGTTTATTTTATGTTCTAATAGTTGTTTATTGCAAATTGTAGTTGTAGTTCTATTTTATTTGAAGTATCACAACTGAGTTTCGTATCTTTCTTTATATATTGCAGAAGAGAATTTACAAGGAAGTTGACAACAACAGACTTTGTGCCTCTAAGCGACCAACAGGTCGTTTAGAAAACAAATCCAAACACTTTAATGCTTCGCAGCAGGGTGTATGATTTGGATGGTTGTGGCCAAGGTCCTTCCTGGTGCATTTAAGGTACCTAACTAAATAACTTTATCATTGATTTTGAGTTAAAGCGTTGATTGATATATTTAAATAAAGAACACATAAAACTCTTTGATTGCTTCTTTGCATGTTAATATTATTATGCAACTTTAGATAACAGTTCATTTGGGAAAAATTCATGAAATTGCCAGCTCCTATGTTTCTTGCCGTGTGTTGCAGGTTAATAATGAATATTCATTATGTTTAGTTTTTTTGACGTGTTTTTCTTTTACACATGTACTAATATGACCTTCTTTCTGCTTTAGACTTATGCAAAGTATTGTTTACAAGACGAAAGAAATGCTGATCAGAAGTTGAAGCCACATTTTCTCACCCTAGCTTGTAGCACTTACGCAGTGTATCTCATTACAAAGATGTTGGATAATGGTTCGTATTAGACTTTATAGTGTTCTTTTAAAATTTCTATTAGTTGAAATAGGGTATGTTGATTATTATACTATACCCTCACTTTTGCAGCCTCGAAGGAACAAGTGGCGGAATTCATATCTTCTCTCCATGGACAAAATGTTGCTTTTCTTCTCTGACATATGGTTGGTTCAGTTGGTATGACACTTCATATTCATTTGACATTAGTCTTTTATTTTGTCATTTATCTATTGATCCTTTACACTCTTTTCTTAGTTCCTCATTAAAGATTATCAAACTACTGTTCTTCAATTATCTTTGTATCTTACATCCCACTGTTTCTGCTTTGTGGATATGTTGTTTTGAAGACGATATCGTTTTGTTTTTTTCTTTTGTAGTTGTTGAACATGCTTATCAACTGGGAAATGCCACTTAAAAGCAATCTCTTTTAATGGAACTGTATTCTACTGAGCTTCAGTTGTTTAAGAATTTAGGCCAACTGAAAGAGCGCAGGTAATCTTTTGTTACATGTATGGTAGTTACTTTGTTTTACAAACACATATGTCTCATAAATGTCTTTTGTATTAACAGATTGGTAGATATTATCGCAAAGCTGAATAGCAGTAGTGAGGCATATGTTAGCTGTGTTGCAACCGATTTTAGAAAAAGGAATAATCGATCACTCCTTCTTACACAAGGCAATTGTGGAGTACTTAACAATTGCTGATAAGGTATTTAAGGTTTTGATTTTCGTTATTTCCTTTTGTTTCGTTAGTCGTGTTTCTAAAACTAAGTGTATGGATAGACCTCTGCAGCAGACGTTATTCAACATGTATCGAGTGCACTTCTTATTCGGATGATCCATACAAAAGATAGGTCAAAGATTGGGATTCTTTGCATTAAGCATGGCAGTGCCCAAGTCTGCAAAAGTGTTTCCCATTCTTTTATATTTCATGCTTATAAGTATCAGTTGTAAATATCTAGCTATATATATTTGCAAGAGAGATAAAAATATAAAAGGAATGAAGGATAACATCAGTAAAATAGCTTTAGATAGATTTGGCAGTATGGTAAGTATGAACAATCTTCTTTAAGCCCTCTGTCGAGGTCACGGAATTGATTTGAGTGAGATAAAAAATTAGAATATTTTGTCTCTTGCTAATTTTTTTTCTTGTACTAGGTGCTTGCGTGTATTCTCTCTATTGTTAATGACATACTGTTAGTAAAGAAGGCCATCCTCCGTGAACTCCAAACGGTGCTAAAGGAGCTGATTTTAAATAAGGTAATTTTTTCACGCCTTGTAATAAAACTTCGTCTAGATAAATTTTTATGTTATATAGTTTATTCCTAAATTTAAATGAAGGTAATGTTACTAATTGTGAATTTTAATGTAATTTTAGAATGGAAGACGCCCTTTGTTGCAGCTTCTTCATACCAATTGCTCACGTTATCTTATCCAGATGTTTTGTCTTTGTTAGATTCATCTGTACCTCCTTTAGTAGCAACAATAGTTTTTTGTTAGACACCCTTTATTTTTGTAAAAGAACGTGTTGTGGCTTTTCAGAGTTTCATAACTCCTCTCTTGCATAAACTGAAGCTAACTCTTCAGATGCTGAAGGTGATGAGGACATGAATGATGCAAATGAAACTTTAAAATCAGCAGCGGGTGGGAAAAAAGATCTTGCATTAAGAAGAAGAGAGTTGTTGGTTGATAGTGGACTTGCTGAGGTACCGATTGTAAATTATGTGGTATTTTGGGGTTAAATATGCAGTTTTGTACGAGCTGCAACACTACTGCTTATTTAAGGATAAACAAACATTTAATTATTTGCCCATTCAATTAATATAATATGAGATAAGATATTGTCACTCCCATTTCTCAAAATGTCGTCTTTTTTACCAAACAACCCCTTAATTTGTCTCCATCAATAATAGCAGATGTTATCAAGATAAGGATGTTAGGGCTGTTGGGAATAATGTATTCCGTAGCCCAATATCTGATATCCAGAAACAACAGTACATGTCACGGTTGAAATACATCTAGGGTATTTAGACGAGAAAAAAAGAAAATTACAGAAACAATGGTAAAATTAATGTTTTTGGCAATTTCGGAATCAAGTTAGTAAAGTGATATTTTCTCTTTTTGTGCTACATGTTAAATTGTAATCACTAAGATTTTGGGGATTTCACTTTGTAAGAACTGGAAAATAGTATGACCAGATATGTTCATGGTGCCCATGTGATTTAACAATGTGGTAGTGTTTAGTAAAATGATATGAAGGGGAGCTTGTGGAATCATGATCTTGACCCCGAGGGATGAGGGCCTCGTAAAGACGCGAGGCGTGACCTCCACATTACGCAATAGACTAAGACGTAAGCTTAAGGTGTGACGTGAGATGACGCGTGTAGGTTTTTTTGAATTAAATTTCGATAAGAATTGAAAAAAAATCGATGCAAAATAGTTTTTTAACTTTATTCCTTACGTACGACACTTTTTGTAAGCCGGATATAAATTTATAAATATTTTCATATTTTGTGACACCATAAGTCGCGTCTTAGAAAACGTCATAATTCGCCATGCTTCTAAAGTGTGAGGCTTGACGATGCCACCGCGCCACGTCTCACGCTATTTATAACCTTCTCTCAAACTTCAAAAATGACTATCATTCAACCACTCAAATTATTTAAATATCTTTTTAGACTCGTTTCATAATTATTGTTAATGTTTTCTTTTCAAGTTGTCATAAATTAATTGCTTACTTTCAAATATGGTTAAGGAATTTAAATTAAGTTTACAATAGGGATGAGCACAGTATCAACTTAGTACCGAACTCGTACCGAATTGGTGGTACCGTATTTTTCCCGAGCATGGAACGGGTGTACTGGTACCGTACCGAACGGGATTCAGGTATCAAAACCAGAACCGGTAGTTGGTACCAAGAAATCGTTACCTATCCAGTAATCCCGTTTTTTGTTAGATCAAAAACAAAATTATAGATTTCATGCTAGTCGAGTGATTTCGAACCGAAGGTTTATTATCATAACCCGGATCCGATTCATCAATATTCAACATTAAGGTTTCTTTAAAAACGATGTCATCTCTCTACATAAAATCAATATTATGCGAATTAGATACAAAATAAACTAATAATCATTGATGTAACTATGTATAGTGATATATGTGAACTAGATATAATAAACTAATAATCATTATATATTAATAATATACTCGTATGTGATTAACAACTTGAGTCGATAAGCTAATATATGTATATTAATACGTGCGAATTCGATATAAACTAATAATCATTGATGCAATTATATATCCAGATTATTAGATAAAATAAAGTAATAAACTAATAATCATTGCAAATTACGGTGCATATTAAGGGCGTCTTATTGCATATATAAAAAAAGAAAACCTTTATTTTCTTCAATGATGATAATCGAGATAATTTAAAGATAGTAAATTTGATGATTAGTGATTAATAATAAGTTAGGGTTTATTTTTTTTAGATTTGTGACGGAGCTATGGTTGTTACAGTAGGTTTTTAAACGTTTGGTTTCTTTTCCTTATGACTACTCAAATTTCAAGTATTTTTCGGTTTTATCCCATTTTGGTACCGAATTAGTGGTACCGATTTTTTTGCTCATTCATGGTACCGTTCCCGTATCGTTTACCGGGAGTCGGTTCCAGTCGCGGATTCGGGTCCAAATGTTCCTAATTTACAATATTACCATCACTTGATGTTATTATTATAAACTTTAAAAAAGTTATTAAATTAATTGATCGTAAAATTGTCATTATGCAACAACTAATTGGTTATGTTTTTTTGTGTTTTCTTAAAATGTGTGTTTTTTAAAGGGATTAAGCCGTAAAATAGCAACGAACTTTTTCAAATTTATCGATTTGGTATGTGTACTCTTTAAAAGTTGTACAATAGCAACGAACTTTCAATAAGTGTACCGATATGCACATTTTGATGACGTGTCGTACATGAAAGGCTAACATGTGGCACCATGTATAACGTGACACGTCATCAAAATGTGCATATCGGTACACTTATTGAAAGTTCGTTGCTATTGTACAGCTTTTAGAGAGTACACGTACCAAATCGATAAATTTTAAAAAGTTCGTTGCTATTTTACGGCTTGAACCCTTTTTTTAAAAGGCTAATAATTATGGGACGGATGAAGTATCACATATTGAAACGCAAAAACTTTAAGTATATGGGAACTTATTTGATATAAATTTATATAAAAAATACATTTAACAAATTTTAGCTAAGCTTTTAAATTACTATAACTGTCTTGTTAACTTTTTACCACTTAAATCTGTTTTATAATGTTTTATCTTAAAATTTATTTTACCTTTTGATTTAACTTTAAATTCTTTACTTTTTTAATCAAACTCGCATGTCCAGTAAACATTTGATTAAAATACTTATGTAATTTGGTGAACGTTTTTATCTTTTACTTAAAACGACCCATTATTATTTGGCTAATTTCGATCAAGGTTCCCCACGGTTCGGGTACATTTATATGGTGAAAATTAATGACAACGTGTCACGAGGCAGGTATCATGTTTACCAACCTGAACCCGACCTAAAGACGTCGGTACTCGATCGTAAATAACGGATAAAGCAGATCGGTTCGATAAAATAGGGTACCCGCCCCGTACAGACGTTTATTTGCTTTTCTCGCTACGTGAATGACACTCCTCACGAAACCATTTTTTTCATCACTTTTTTTGTTATTATGATTTCTTTGTTCAGATTAAGCGGATCAACTCTTCGATTTTTTAATGCCTAAGTTACATCCACTTAGTTTTTATTCACACCGGTAACGTGTACATATACCATTCGACCTTTTGACTATGTGTTTTGAGTTAGTAATAAACCCTTGGTAAAATTACTCAGAAAATTTTTATTTAAACTTAGGGGGTGTTTGGTTCGCTGTAATTCATTGTAATCTGATGTAATTCTATTCTGAATTACATCACAATCCTGTTTGGTTGGCAGGAAGGTTAGAATTGTAATTCAAATTACATTACGTAGCGTGTTTGCTTTGGAAAGAGAATTGAACTCTCCTAATTACATCCAATATTGTAATTCGGATTACATAGCAATATGGATGAATGTTTTAGTTACGTTGTAATTCACATTTAACAATTAAACAATCAGATTTATCTATTATTATTATTATTATTATTTTTATTATTATTATTACTATTATTATAACATCACTTTATTAGAATAATAAGATTACAACAAATTAGAGGGAAGCCGAAATACTATCTGGGCCCCCACTCCTTTGGCAATAGCAAAACTAATCCTATTAAAAATATGAATATCTGCACGTGCCCCGATGTCTTGAGCCATGGAGTCCTTTCGAATCCGCTTCAGCAATGAAACCGCGTTTGCCTCTAATTCCCCCAAAGAGGAAAAAGAAAAGGGGAGAAACCCATATTCAATAGCTGCACACTTAGCCGTGTACTTACCCCGTTTACGTTGTGCAGCATCGATCACCGCTCGACCAGGCATAAAGTCAGCCATCCCAGACTGTGTCAAAGGTGAGGATCCTGTCAAGTCCACACACACATCGAGCCCTACGTCCCACTAGTAAAGTAGCACATCTGCATGACGTAAGGCTTTGTCACAACCTCCACCAATATCAACGTCTTTCCCGGCCGAAATACCTGACCGTAAACATATATCTACCAAGGTATCGCGCACAACGTTATGCCGATGCTTGATACAACCGTGAGGGCGTGATACCAATAACACCTCAAACATGATTAACCGATCATGGTTCCCCCATAAGTAAAAATCCCTTCTCGTAAAGACTTTGGTACATGATAAAACTGAGGCGAGCTCATTTGCTTTGAGACATAAAAATTAGGGAACAAAACCTAACCGATAGCAAAAATAACATACAACGATAAAGGTCTTTAAGTCTTATATTTACATTACTTTATTTGTGTTTAAAAAACATTAACTTATTAAATTATTTTTTCCCCCTTAAATCATTTTCCTTTAACCGTATCATTACCTACCCGCATCATTACCAACGTTCTGAGTTAACTTCTATCCTACTTGCGATCTAGCAATCTATCTGACATATCCTAAACTACAATCCGAATGGATCCTTTCCCAAATCCAATTCAACACTTACACCTCACCTAAATTCTAGTGTCGGACCCCTTTAAGCCATCAGATTACGCAAGCATACTCCCTTACGTCGCTAAAGATGAGAGCCCCCTAAGTTACTCGAGTTTGCGACACAAAGCCATGGAGTAAGTATCATATCACACAGAATATAGAAATAAATACAACAAATAGGGCGTGGACTTCAGTGCGATTTTGAAAAATCTCAGATACAAAATCATTACCTTAGTCAAAAGACTGCGACATATACACACACTATACTCTTTTGCGTACAAACAGCGATTACAAGCGAGAACCGACCAGGTAAAAGGTTGGTGTAGAGTCTCACGGCATTAAGCGCCCCGCTAATAAAGATATATGATAATTGAATCCCCTCTATTCTTCGCATCACGCATTCTGTATACAAACATCATTTGTGCACGTAATCTCTCACGCGACTGTCCCGGTCAAGTTCTTGTCGACACATACGCGTACTACATCCCATTCTTCTTCAGACAAATCCAATGGATTATGCACACTACCTGAAAGGCAGAAGTTAATCTTCTATAAACTTATATGTTATGTCTTGTTTCATCAGCGAGTTGTTGTAAGTGAAAGTCTGACATTGATCTGATGGGACAAATTATGTTCAACCTAGCATGATTCATTAATACTCGTAATTCATTAGTAACTAGAATCTAAATAAGTTAACGGCGATTCGACATTTATCGAATATTCTGTCAGATAACTTATTCATACTCATTCTCTTTTTATAGTCTCAACACCAACATAGGTATTCTATACTTGATTTCGAGTTGTTGCTTTTTTGTAAAATCTTGTATTGTTCTCACTTATATCATCGGGCTTAAAGGTCAAAAAGACAATCCAACCAATGATTACTACCTGAACCAACTACATATAGATCAACTTTGTTCCCATTTTCTCCTATACTTAATACAAGTTGACAAAAGTACACAAGATCAAGGCCTTTACATACCAATTTTCCCTCCAAGAATGAATTTTCAAGCGATATCAAGTCACTGATGTATTAATACCGTTCCACTTCGTGGCAAAAGCGACCATTAACCAATAATACTAATACAACAGGCTCATGTTATAAAGACTCTTCCCAAAAATACCATATGTACTTCTTATGTTTTTTTTTAATTTTGTTTATATTGTAAAACTGTGAAATGAAAAGTACGGAACAAAAAATATAAAGTTTAATAAGTCAAAAATATTAAACTGGCAAAAAGTACGGAACAGAAACTGATAAAAAACTGTGTTGTACAGTAAACTGGAGGACAAAAGGAATAAAAGGTACGAAACATGTGTACTTTAGGTGGGTCAGAGGGTACCAATAGTGGCACCCCAAAAAATACCATATGTACCCCTCATGTTTTTTTTTTTTATGATTTTTTTTATAATTATGTTTATATTATTAAACTGTGAAACGAAAAATGCGAAACAAAAAATATAAAGTTTAACAAGTCAAAAGTATTAAACTGACAAAAAATAAGAAACAAAAACTGATAAAAAAATTGTGTTGCACTATAAACTAAAGGACAAAATATGTACTATAGATGAGCCAAGGTGGTATCAACATTAACACCCATTTTTTTTTGTCTTTATCAAGTGATCATTGTACATTTATGTGGCATAGAATGTTAGAAGTGGCATGAGAAACTATATGATTAGACGTTCGAAATAAACAACGTATATAAATGACTTTTTTGTTTACATCTATATTCATCCAAACATTTTTCAAATATTGTGGTTAACGAAGGCAGTAAACCACGTAAAACCTTTAAGTAATTGATATGGTTTGGGGCTTTTATACAGTTAAACATGAGTAGATGGATTAATTAAATATGTACCCGTCGTTACACCGGCATTAATAAATAGACCATCGATACGACCAAATCGTCCCCACGCCTTTTCACCGATGGCTTTTTATGACGGAGACCCTTACAAACAATCAACTCCAACCGCTAACCTAGCTTGAACATGATCCATTTTGTCCAAGTCTGGTATTTTATCTCATCGCATAGCGACTTGAGTCTGTCGACTCGGCGAGCTGCTGCAACAATTCGGCAGCCCGCTTTAGCCAGGTCTAGACAAAACTCTCGTCCAAGACCGGACGAGGCTCCTGGTGGACCATGAGAAACCTTGCTACTAAGGTCCCTGCCAAGGTTCTAGTTTTGGAGGATACTGTTTCATTAATGGCCATGGTTTTAACTTTTTGTTGTTTTTTAGTTGAGATTTCAAGAAAATCAAGGTTTAAATGACATGCTCGTAAAAGGTGTAGTTGGTGTTAGTTTTTAGTGATTTGTATTGAAATATAAAGAAGAAAAAGGGACGAAAACAAGTGTCAAATGTGTTTGTATAACTAGACCATTATTAAGTACAATTTGACACCTGCCTTGAATAACCAATCTAAACCACCTTACCAAACGCTGTGTACATGGGTCAACCCATGGAAATAGTAATAAATCAATAGTTTTGCAAGTTCGTCCATTTGTCATGGGGCATTGCATTAGGTGTTATAGTCGGCGTGTGGTACCGGTGAACATATTCTAAAAATCAAATGTACTTAGGCCGGACCTCTAATGTACGACGTAGTCACACAATAAAGTAAACGACACAATTATAACGGAATCACCAGTCGTTCTGTTTACTGTATACCAACAATGGAGCAACTCCTTTTGAAATATACCTGTCCAATTTTTTATTCAAGATACAAAATAATACATCACCTAACCATGATGTTTAAAGAAGACTTTTCTTAATATATATTCCAGTCAAATACAAATACATTATTTTCCCCAAACGTGAAACAAGAACAAATTCGTCGTGAATTATTGACCATTAATTATATACTATTCCTCCATTTTCAAATTACTGTCACAGCGACAGAAAAACCATACAGTTTTAATATAAATACATTATTACTTGCTTTAACTTTATTACTTTTTTGGCATATACGACATTTTTTAAAACCTTACTAATAATATTAACAATCTCCTTAAAGTTTTATAATAATAATTTTAAACAATGATAATATAGTAAACTTGATCAAACATCTTTATTTATTTTTAATAGTGGACAATTAAATTGAGACATCTAAAAAGAAAACGCGAACAATAAAAATGAGACGGATTGAGTAATTAAAACGGCAAATACCTATTTTTATAACTATTTTTCATCAAATAACAATTTTTTTCTTAGAAAAGCCAAAATACCCATGATTTTCACAAGATTTGTGGATTCTTTGCGAAATTTCAAAATTCACAACATTTAGTGACAAAAGTAGTCCTTTGCGAATTTTTTGCGGAATTGGTCCTTGCGGATTTTTTTTGAAAATGTAGCTTGTGTGATACGTACATTTTGCAATACTATCAGGTCTTTCTATAGTTTTTTTTAGAAGTTTGATATTTTCCCTAAGAGTAAGCTACACCGTTCGTCCTTGTGGTTTGCGTTGACCGCAGCCTTTCGTCCTTTGACCAAAAAAAGTGCACCGTTCGTCCTTAAGTAGGAAACGTTATCCGTCGTTGGTCCCTCCTTCTAACGGCTCTCAGTAACGTTCGTTAAATCGCATCATGTGATACCCACATGAGGGTATTTTTGTTATTTCACATTTCATCTTCTTTCTTATTCTTCTTCATGTCAAATCATCACCACCCGTTGCCATTTTTTTCACACTCATCAATATACCATCTTCCATTTTTTCACACTCATCATTATACCATCTAATTCATTATCATCATCAAAAACAAAAAAATTCGAAACACATCTATTTACCAAAATCGTTATTATCATCAAGAACAAAAAAAATCCAACACAAATCCATTTCATCAACAGAAGAAAAAATAAACTAATACACAAATCCATTTCTTCAACAAAAGTAAACTAATATAAACTTATGTCTTTACTAGTGTTTGCCAGACATGTTACAAGAACTTAAATGTTACTGAAAACAACCGAATCACACATATACTACACCAGAACAAATTTGAAAGTGCATCCTCATAGTACATTCATAACCAGAGTAATCAAATACTAACACAAACCAACATCATGACGTGTTATTTTTTTTCTTCCAAAGTAACATAGACCCTAATAGGTCAAGTATGTGATACACTCTACTATCAGCTGAACCACTCCAAACTGACTCGACCCAAACCCCTTACCTCACCATAGCCACCAAACCTCATTTCAACCATACCCCCATCCCCAAACCACCTACCTATAACATCCTACAACACCAGTACCACCACTGAATTATTAGCACCGCTTATTCGGACTGCGTTTTTTTTGTTCTTGTACACTTTTTCGTCCACCTTCAAGCGGCCCCCCGGAATCGACCACGTTTCACCCGCCATCCAACACCACGCGACTGTGAAATTGCCCAACCAACAGGTATATGGATACATCTAAGATTGATTAGTAAACCATCCCAAACAACTAAATACACAAATAACATTCAAAACAAACACATACACAGACTTATTGATCATGTTCTCACCCAACTGGGTGCCAAACTCCACCTGTGCTCAATAATGAAAAGATTTTATCCAATCCTACGACCACCAGATCGACAACCAAAAACCCCCTATGCATAATGCTTAACTAACATAGATCCAGAAAGAATCCTTAAAGTCTTAAAAGACATAAAAAGATCTTAGAAAAACGACCTTAAAAATTCAACCAGTCTCGAAGAAGACCACAACTTCAAAAAAGATTCCCAGTGGGTTGTAGACTTTTGGTGGTTGTTGAAAGTTGATACTGAGGGAGACGTTTTTTGTGGTTGATTGCGTAAGCTTGGAGAAGATAGAGTTGGTCAAGCGGATGTTTCAAGTGCTTGGCTGGTTTCGTGGGTTTGATTTATAGGTGGCTGAAAAAATTCAGACAGTGATGGAGTGGTGGTTAGATAGACAAGATGGTTGTTGGCTTAGTGAAAAGGTGGTTTTTGGTTTTAGGTTTGAAGAAATAAAAAAGATAGAAGTATGAAAAATAAGAAGAAGTAAGTTAAGGGTATATTGTTTTTAAAGAAATGTGGTTAAATCGATAAAAAGACAAGTAAACCCACAGAGATATCACAATATGATCTACTTAACGAATGTTTACAGAAAGCCTTTAGAAGAGGGACCAACCGGACGATAACGTTTCCCACTTAATGGGACGAACGGTGCTTATTTGGTTTGTCAAGGACAAAGGCTGCGATCAACGCAAGAACCACAAGCACGAAACGATGTAGTATTGACTCTTTTCCTAATCTCTCTAAAATGTTACCTACATAATTCACAAAAAAAGTTTATCTTTCCTGTTGATCATGTTTTTTTTGGTCCCTCAATATTTTGGGATTATTTGAAAATAATCATTGTTCGATACTTTTCTTGAAAAATTAGTCCTTATATAAATTTTTTTTAAGTTTAATACTTTTTTAGAAGAGAGTTATTTTGGATATTAATAATTCCTTAGATACTGCGGGACTTATCCACACCATCCATCTAAAAAGAAATCAATAGCTCAGATTAAGAGCATTTTAATATAGGCCTAACAAAGAGGCTTAAAAATAGACCTACACCATTCATCATTTGACAAGTGTGATGCATATATTATATCTATTCCATCTTTCCCACACCAATCAATTTTTTTAAAATGAGAGCCCCAATCAAATCTTTTAGGTCTAATTTGTAGGTGTAGTATTTAGGCGCACAAATCCTTTTTCTTAAATGTAAACATTCAATTAACACCTATTTTTTATAAATTAAATATTTCATAAACCCCGTTAATCGTAGAACAAACAAATATTAAACCGTCTACACGGCCAACATTTAAATTACTTTCATAACTCACTATTAGCTTTTGATATACGTGTCGACAACCTTTTTTATTTATTTTTGTAACTTTTTTTCGACTTTGTTTAATTGTTGTTAAAACTTTTATGTAGACATTAACATTGATATAAACAATATTTTGATTATTTAATAATATTAAGATAAAATCACATGTGATTTTATAAATTATAGTAGTTCATTTATGAAACTTTTATAATCACAAGTGAAAAAATCATAGCTGATAAAATATCACATATGATTGAGATCACGTGTGAGAAAATCACATGTGATTGTGATTACGTGTTAGAAAAATCATATGTGATTTTATTAGAATATTCAAACTAATGTTGAATCGCATGTGATTTCTCATACAAGTTTCAACAACGAATAAAAAAATGACGAAAAAACGTAAAAAAAATGTCGAAAGTATATATCAAAGTGTCATCTATAAAAAGATAATTAAATGCTTATCGCGATGTTATATCTTTTTCGCTTAACGATTAACGGTTTAAGATATATTAATATTTGAAAAAAAAGATGAAAATAGGTTTGTTAAAATGTTGGGTTTAATCTCATCCATTGTATCAAATAAAGATTAATGGCAGAGATTGATCCCTTGATATCTTGATAAAGTTTGATATCTAAATGAACTTAAACATATATACATAACAAGAAGTTAATTCATAGAAGAAATAAAACGGTATAATTAAATGTTCAGTCTTTAAAGTAAATAATTAACTAATAATTAATTTCATTTTACGGTTATAATGTTTTCACTATGTAAAACTGGAAAAATGATATAGAGTTTACGAGGGCGGTTTCAGAAGACCCGTGCTTTGCATCGGCTTTTATTTTGTGAAAAAAAAATACTTTTAACAGTATGGAAAGCAATCAGTGATAATGAACTCAAACATTGTGGCATAGCCACAAACCATCTCACCAAAAATGTTGAGATTAAATTAACATATTATAATTTTATGAAGACAAAAGTATACGTGTTGCCAAACTATTCATCTTTCACGATAATAAAATTCGTAATATATAATCACTTTTAACCCGAGTCAAATTTGTTTACGTGATTTCTACACGTGTTTGTAAAATAGAATATATATATATATATATATATATATATATATATATTAGTACATACAAAAATATAACATACAAATTATATAACATACATAGTATTATACACTACATATATTATAATACATCATTATATAAATAAATATATATTATAAATATATATATTTATATAAGATATATAACTTAGTATAAGAGGCTAACTATGACTGGATTAAAATGAAATAGTTACAGACACTGACTCGCAAGATAAACTTACAAACCTTTTTATGTATCAATAAATATAAATACATATATAAAAATACACAACAAGGATCAGGATCCGCGAGACCAAGAAAACCGGAAGCAGTATAGAGTGTTCCCGGGTCGTTATGTCCCAACGAGGCTAGAGATGGAAGTATCAGTCCACAATGAATGATTGGAGTTTTAAATATGACAAGATAGGTTATAAAATTGTGAACTAACACAGGATGAAGCAAATGTATATAAAGAATAAACAAAAGAACATAAGCTAAATCAAGAAGTAATAACTAAATTGGGAAAAATCATTAAAACATTTTTACACTAAAACCCAAGTAAGCTTTCAATAAACTTAAAGACAAATCAAATAAGCTAAGCTAGAGTGCTAAATAAAGCACAAAAACATCAAATGGCACACTACATTATTTTGGATTTATAAAGAAAATAAGCACATTAGAGACCTAAAATAAGCTACTGAAATAAGATCAAAACTTAAAACAAACCTCAAACAGATTTAGTTCACCCACCAATGAGCTTAAGTTCAAAAAATCATAACACTAATAACCTAATCTGAACTAACCTAAATTAGATCAAAAAATTGGTGAACATACCTGTAACTAACCTTGATTAGAGTTACCTGTGCACGTTAAAAGTTAATACTGCTAGCTTAAGATAATACTGCAAGGCTAAAGTTTAATACTGCTGTAGGCTTAAGTTAATACTGTGCTAGGTCTAAAGTTAACATACTGCCTATGCTTAAGTAAATACTGACTAACTGCTAGACTTAAAATTAGGCAAAAAAATAGAACAAGCATTCTGCAATAGAATAAAGAAAGTAAAAAAATAGAAGACTACTACAAAATCACCCTTGCTCAAAACAGTGTCAAAACACAGCCTCTACAAGTCTCTAGCAAGTAAAGAAACAAGCGAGTGAGAAGTCCATAAGCCCATCCAGAACTAGTGCTTAACATCCATAACATAAGTTGGGTATATTGTGAGAGTATGATTTTGTAATTAACTCTCAACTACTGTAACATTTAAACTTACTTACTTTTAGATCAGCTTAATAAAACAGACTTGTTGAAAGCTTTTTAAACACAATAACACCACAATGAAGAACCTTAACACTTGAAATTGTAAATAGAACCTTTGAAAACTCAAACTTGAATTACAAACTGTGAAATTATTTACAAAGCTGAAAGTAAAAGGCCTGTAACGTACTTAAAAATCTAAAAATTATATTAAAAACAACTACTTGATTACTAAAAACTAAAAAAAACTAGATTACTACACTAGGATGGCATACAAAGCTTATACAAAAAGCTCTCTTTTATAGCCGAATTCTTTGACTTGCAGCTTTGGACTTCTTGTAGAGATAAAACCAAGTGTGCGACTGTTTGAAGGTGAATCTTGAACAAATGCCCACCTATTTATTTCTTTTGAGCTTCTTAGAAGACAATCTCCGCCACGAAAATGCTTCGGAATGAGAGATGCCAACACATGGACTTTAAAAAGCTGGGGGGTATTATAGGTGTTGAGTGATAATATTTTGCATGAGAATAATGTATGAGCAAAAACAGTGTGCTGTGGCTGTATTTGGTATTGCGACCGCTTGGTAAAAAGGGTTTATCAACAAGATGGGTAGTGACAGCAGAGGATTAAGAAGATAACGACATGCTGTTTTGGTGTAACAAGCAAAGGCCCCTCCCACATCACAACTTCATATCATCCTCGATATTTTCCCCTTTGTCTTATATACTTTTCATAAATGTACGTCAACCCTAACCCTAAAATGTGGCGTAATACAGTCCCGTGTTATTATAAAATACTAATAAACTTAAGGTGTTGGCGATTTTTGAACAACCCACAAATTATATTTTTCTTTGCTTTTTTCTTCTCGGAGTAACCTTGACTTTGTGAATTGGCTTTTCCTTTCACACACTTTTCCATCCCGTGTCCTGTTTTGTCGCTTTTTGCTTGGTTTTTCGTCTTTTTGTGAGATATCCGTTCCTGCACAACACAATTAGCAAAACAAGCATATATTTGGCATTTTGAGCCATTTTTGGTTATTTTAGCTTGTTTTTAAAGGTAAAAGGGTATGTGTAATTAAGCACATACCAAAATCCCCCAAACTCCAAAGATTTGCAGTGTCCCCGCAATGCTATGAAGTACATGTCACATTGAAACCAAAAATCTTAAATACGTCCCCTCGCTGTAATAACTTGGAAAAAGAAGTCCAAGCGCTTAATCAAACAAGTGGAATAAAAAGAATCAATAGCCTCGATAAGTCCCGGTTCTCACCAATTTTTATATTTACACAACTACTCTAAAATTTTTTATTTTTTTTTATTTTTTTATTTATTTATTTATTTATTTTTTTTATACAAGTTTGACTTCCTTTATTTATCAACAATGGGATCATAAAATGAGAAATGTTCGATTGAGAATACTCCACGGACTCCAGACGATAATTTCAATCGTCCCCGATTTTTCTCACAAGTCCGCAAGCTATGCATAAACAAGGATCATTGTCGATAAAGTTAAGATGTTAAGCCTCATACTTATGACTGTGAACAACACTTTTACTCCCAACATGATATATTATTTGAAATGTGTGTTCACGTTTTAATAACCGTCAACCATGAGATCAACTTATTTTCATAGTCATAATTCCAGATGAATCACTACTCAAAGCAACAACTTATTTAGGTACTTGTAACTTGATTTTAACCATATAACTTTTTTGCACACATATTTATCATTTTATAATTGTTCTTAAAGCTAGAATGTGTATGCTTGTTTGAACACCTACCTAGGCGTCATGCTCCGTATTAGGTATATCCACAACCAACGACCGGTGTTCTTAAGGTTTGAAAAACCCACCCCTTCCGTTGCTAGCGTAATGTGTAAATCACATCAACACCTTCTTCCTAATATGGCTAAGATCGGTGTCCTTAGTTTGAAACCCACCACCTAGACTTTCTATCCAAGTGAGATATCACAACACGCCAAATCCCTAGAATTAAGACCGTCTTATCTTTTTGAACCCCCACCTCTTGGTTAAGCGAAGTGGGGATATCAGACACATCTTTTACTAGCACCATATGATCAAATGTATGCTTCATTGTCATAATTACAAATATTCGTAGCATTTTTGCATTCATACTTACATTCATTCTTCTTTGGCATTTTTATCTTTCGTAGAACCTTGCTTGGTTAAAGATCAAGATACAAATTTGTAAGCTTTTTCTGAAAACATCGATTGACTTAGTTTGAACAAGCACGTATGATTAGGTGGATTATGAAGCTTATGGGAGAAAAAGAACACAATTTATTCATAATGAGTATTGAGAACGAATCTTGCTTAACACATAAACTTTATACTTAACTTCTAATCATTTCTGTTCATTCACCTTTTTTATAAATTCAAAGCAATAGAATTCGTGAAGCTCGGCCTTAAGGAACTACTAGGCTCAATACGCCCGATGAGTCAAAAATATATCTCATTCTACCAGAAAGAAAAGTCAAAACTTGTGACAACAACAACTTATTTATTATTTTGAACAAATTGTTTTAAATTTTTCATTTTTTTTTTTTTTTTTTTTTTTTGCAAAAATTTTGGTGAAAATACGGGATTACGTGGTAACAATTGCAGGCAACAATCAAATCGAAGATACCCCCCCAAACTAGTACTATATACATCTCTCTGATTTTAAGGTACTACTATATCCCTAAGAGCCGTTTATGAAAGTTGCCAAATGATATGGTTAGGTCGATTAGAATTAGGATATCGTGATTCCAAAATGGAAGCAGAGGATTTAAAGCTCGATTGAATCGAATAGACAAAACCGAGAACACAAAGCCTTCGACAATCCGTGCAGATCCTGGACAATTAACAAACACAAACACAAAACACACGGGATACTGGAATAGGCGAGGCCTTCACACAATCAAGAAACACTTATTTTGATTTCTATACAATATTTACGATAAGCATGGGGTGTCCTTCCCACGAAGCGCATTTTTTAAGGTCGCTATGCTTGACCTCCGTCACCTGAGATTTATTGGAGCATTTGGTAATAGTTTGGAGATCCGTGACTACCAATTGTGGTAAGTCCCCTCCAAAAGGCGGCTGCTTTAACCACGATTACCACACTTGTGAAATTCGGCCGTTGGCGTTGAGATAACTCCACCAGATGCCGTAAAGGAAAGACTTGGTTTACAGGAAAGGTCCAAGACCCCAAATCCAGGGGTTTTATAAGCGTTCCTGAAAAATCTTTTAATCAAGAGTTAAAGAGGAAGGACTCGATCACCGACGTTGTAAAAACGCGATTTTTAGTGATCTTGGAGTTCGGAATTCCTTTTGTATTTTTCTTTATTAGTATCAAAAGTTCTCATAAGCTTCACCCGGAGCACATTAAGTATCATTCATATAACTTCCTATGGTCACCAGCGGTTTTTTCAGTATCAAAGTTTGTATGTTTTAAGGCCCAGTAGGCCTTGTGTTCAAAGCTCGAATCGGAAGAATGCACCTTCCATAACACAAGCTGTAAGGAGTAACACCCAATGGGTGATTTGTAAGCGGTGCGAAAAGCCATAAAGCATCTGTCGAGCTCTAATCTGACCAAGAGGTACGATTTTCGCCTACGGTCCTTTCAAGAATTCGTTTCAAACCACGATTGGATACCTCAACAGCCCATCGTGTTTGGTGGATGATACGCGGTGGAGAGACGATAGTGACGCACCGTATTTAATGCATGAGCCTTTGCAAAATGGTCACTACAAAAATGGGTTCTGCGATCACATTATGATTGCACGAGGGTACCGAGATCTGCGAAGAGAGATGAGAAATTTGCAAACATCACGAGGATGCGTCATTGTGGGGAGCGCTTTTGCTTCAACCCATTTTTGATAAATAATCAACGCCACGAGGATGTAATTTGTTTGCCTTGGATGATGGGAATGGCCGCCAAGCAAAGCAATGCCTCCAGACGTCAAAGATTTCAACCAAACTTGATAGGAGTTTTGTGGCCATCTCATCCCGTTGTGACAATTTTTCCCTGACGCTGGCACTAGTTGCAGTGATGAACCAACTCATCGGCAACTTTGTAGATTGTGGGCCAAAAAGAATCCGGTAATCGAAACTTATCTTGCTTGTGTATTAGCACCGTGAATGGTCCACCGGTGGGACCATCGTGGCAAGCCATGAGGATGTCATGGGCTTAGCATTCCTTTCCTGTCTTTGCCAAAAATAAACTCGAAAAACTCTGATTCCGCTACAGATTATAAACAGAAAGGGATCTTCCCAGAAAAATGCTTCACGTCTTTGAAGAATTTTTCTTTCGCTGCTGGTTTTGCGAGCATCCCCTTATCACGAAAATTTCCCTGCATGGTAGTTGCGATGTCAGCAAACCATGGGGTACTAGTATCACGAACTAAGCAATCGAACTTAAGAGATTTTTCAAGAGGAAACTTTTCATTTATCACTTTTGGATCGAGTTCATACTCGTGAGGATACTCTAAGCGTGATAGATGAACATCTGCTAAGGTTGATTCTCAGCTCCTTTTGGTGTCAACTACATCAAAGTCGAACTCTTTGGAAGGAGGCAGAACCCATCGAGCAATCTCGCCTTGAATCTTTTTTAGCAAAGAGATACTTGAGGGCGGAATGATCCGTATACACAGTGCATTTGTTCATGACAAGGTAAGATCGGAATTTTTCGAATGCGTACACCACGGCTAACATTTCTTTCTCTGTCGTGGTGTAACGTGATTCCGCCTCATTCAATGTTTTGCTTGCATAGTGTATAGGTCTGAAATGTTTCTCATGACGTTGCCCCAAGACTGCACCTAAGGCGAAATCGCTTGCATCGCACATAAGTTCAAATGGTTCATTCCAGTCTGGGGCAATCAGGATTGGAGCCTCGGTTAGATTCTTTTTGAGAGTGTTAAATGCTTCAATACACTCTTTGGAGAAATAAAACGGAGTCTCTTTTTCAAGCAAATGGGTCATGGGACGGGCTATTTTTGAGAAATTCTGGATGAATCTTCTATAAAACCCGGCATGCCCAAGAAAACTACGGATACCTTTTACAGTAGTCGGGTGAGGGAGCTTTGCGATAACGTCAATCTTAGCTCGATCGACCTCAATTCCCGACTTGGAGATTTTATGTCCAAGAACAATGCCTTCCTTAACCATGAAATGGCTTTTCTCCCAGTTTAGAGCTAAATTGGTGTCTTCACACCGCTTAAGCATCTTTTCCAAATGGGTTAGGCATGTAGAGAAAGAACTTCCAAAAACCGAAAAGTCATCCATAAACACTTCCATCGTTTTTTCGATCATGTCGTGGAAGATTGCCATCATACATCTCTGGAATGTGCCTGGTGCATTGCAGAGGCCAAAGGGCATGCGGCGGTAGGCAAAGGTTCCGTATGGGCAAGTAAATGTTGTCTTTTCCTGATCATTTGGGTCGATGGGTATTTGAAAATAACCCGAGAAACCATCGAGAAAACAATAGTATTCGTTTCCCGCAAGCCTCTCGAGCATTTGGTCCATGAATGGTAGTGGAAAATGGTCTTTTCGGGTGGCTTCATTCAACTTTCGGTAGTCAATGCATACCCGCCATCCCGTAACTAATCGAGTTGGGATCAACTCATTTTGCTCATTCTCAACTACGGTAAAACCACCTTTCTTTGGTACACAGTGTACCGGGCTTACCCAGGGACTATCCGAGATAGGGTAAATTAATCCAGCGTCAAGAAGTTTTTCAACTTCCTTTTTTATGACATCGTGGATTTTTGGGTTTACCCGTCTCTGATGTTGGACCGCTGGTGTGTAGTCCTCTTCCATTAGAATTTTGTGAGTACAAAATTCCGGGTTAATACCCTTGATATCGGAGAGTTTCCAAGCGATGGCTCGCTTGTGGGACTGCAACACCTTTATGAGAGCGGCTTTCTCCCAGACACTCAAATTTTTAGCAATGATGACTGGTAATTTGTTGTCACCCTCCAAAAATGCATATTCGAGGTGGGGAGGTGTTAGGATTAATGTTTTATTAACTTAGTACCGACAGTACAATAGTTAGTACCGACAGTTATACTTAGTACCGACAGTACAAAGTGTTAGTACTGTTAGTTAGTTAGTACCGTTAGTAGTAAAATAGTTAGTACCGATAAGAAGATATTTAAAAGATATTTATGAGATATTTGTCAGAAAGTCATGTAAGACTTTTAGGGTTATCCTTGATCTATAAAAGGATAACTATTGACATAGTTAGAATATATATGAAATAGACAATTACAAAATACACAACATATCATAGTTAGCAATCTGTAACTCTCAAGAACATTTTAACAAAGTTGTTATTCTGTTAAATCATTATTCTTCTTTTGAAGGTAATAATCCTCACACGGCTATATCAATAAAGTCGACCTTGTTAACTGATTCCATGGCATTGTAGGAGAAATTTTTCGTATCACCTACTTTGAAAGTCACGGATTGGTCATCATGTCTTAAGGTCATCTCTTCACCGTGTACATCAATCAGGGCTCTTGCCGTTCTTAAAAATGGTCTTCCTAAAATCAACGGGACTCTAGGGTCGGCATCATAGTCAACTACCACAAAATCGGCTGGAAAGTAGAAGGTTCCAACCTTCACAAAAACGTCTTCGGCTATGCCGGTGAGAGTAGAGATTGATCGGTCGGCTAACTCGAGTATCATCCTAGTTTTGCTCAATCTTTGGAGATTAAGCTTTTCAAAGACGGAGAGTGACATTAGATTGATGCTTGCACCGAGATCGGCCAGGGCCAAGCATTCATCTAACTCTGGAAAATCACAAGGTATCAGAAATTGACCCGGGTCTCCTAATTTCTCGGGAAATGTCTTTAGGATGACCGCCGAGCAATTTTCATTAACCGGTGTTTTGGTTAATTCCAAGATCTTGTCTTTGTTGTTCAAAAGCTTTCTGAACATCGGAGCAAACCTAGGCATGTGAAGGAGAGCATCCGCGAAGCTCAGCTCGAAGTGGAGATTCCGAAAAATTTCCATGAATTTCAAAGCTAAAAGGTCATCCTTTTCACGGATTTTTTCCTTGTTTACCCTAGATGGATATGGTAAAGTTGTTTTGGCTCTAGGCATGACAACTGGTTCATCAACTTGGACTATTGGAGGTTGGACGTCTTTGGTACTTCCGTTAGGAAGTACCGTGTCCTTTGTTACCTCGGTTTCAACTTCCACCACCGGAGGTGGAATTTGAGGTCCATCATATGAAACACCGCTTCTGGTGGTGATTGCTTTCAATTCACCCTTCGGGTTAGCAACGGTGTTGCTAGGAAGAGAACCCGAACTTGAAGTAGAAGCTTGGTTGGAATTTACGATTTTGGTGAGCAAGTCGGTTATGTTGGACATTTGGTTTTGCATGTTTTGCATAACCGCATCATTAGCCTTGACATAGCTTTCAAAATCAGTTTTTGACACACCCGAAGCTTGATGAGCTGGAGCTTGGTAAGCTGGGTGTTGATTAACCGGGGGTTGATACATTGGGGCTTGTTGTTGAACCTGGGGTCGTTGGATTTGACCCTGGTTGTAGCCATTCCCACGGTTTTGGTTTTGGTTCCAACGATTCTGATTGTTGGCTTGGCTGTTGTGTTGCATGGGAGGAAAACCGGGTGGTCTGATTTGGTTTGCCATCGGTGGCGGACGGTAACCGGAATTTCCTTGGTTGAAATTTGCTGCGGCTGCTTGCGAGACGTATTCTTGGATGTTATCTCGGTAATTGTTGCTATCGGTAGCCGGACAATTACGATATGAGTGGGCACCACCGCAGGTAACACAACTTTGCTCAACCGCTTTTACGGGAGCGGGAGCTGGAACTGGAGATGTCTGCTTGTCGAGAAGTAGAGCTCTAACCATATCTTTCAATTCAGCAACATCGGGAGATACTCCGGAGGTGGAAGCGCTCGTACTCACTTTAGCAACAATGGCTTTGCTTCGGGAGTGACGAACTTTGGACTTGCTCTCGATGATGCTTGAGCAATCAGCGGGCCTTTTGTCCAAAAAGTTACCACCTGCGGCGGAGTTCAAAGAGTCTTGATCATTAACATTTAAGGCATTGTAAAATGTATCAAGTTGGTGAAGCTCCGAGAATCCATGATGTGGACATGCTCGGAGAAGATCTTTGAATCGATCCCAAGCCTCACTAAACGACTCATCAAATCTTTGTTTGAAATTGGTAATTTCGTTCCGAAGATTTGTCGTTTTAGAAGGTGGGAAAAACTAATTTATGAAGGTGGGAAGAATGATTGATGAATTTAGCAACGAGGTCTATCCCATGTTTGAAATGGATCGAGGGGGGTTCTTTCTAAAGATATTCGGGCTGCCCCTCGGAGTGAAAGGAAAAAAGGCATCAATTTAATTGATGTGGTCGGGATTAGGATATCTCAAAAAAGTTAGAGGTGATTTTATTGAATAGTAACGGATGTGGGCTGGTGGGTTCCTCTTCTGTTCATGTCCGAAGAAACTGCTTGTTCTGGACAAGAGTTAGCAACCCTCTGCTTGATCTCAAAATTTGTGCCTCCATTTTCTGGGACAAACTATTGCGTCCTAGTATCACTTCGGTGGGAAGCCAGAGAAATTCTGCCATAGTACGATTATCAGCCATACGTAAAACTATGGGATGTTCAAAAAGATGCGAGGAAATTGTTGTTGATGTAGTTGTTGTTGACGTAGAGACGAGGCTTTGAGAACTAAGAGTGCGCAATGCACTTAAATAGAGAACAAGAAGAGTATTTTTTGGTTTTTTTAGTTTATTCAAAATTATTTTAAATGGACAGGAACTAAACTAGAACTTGAACCCACAAATAATCAGAATTACTTTCACGGTAAGCTCCCAAAAAGCTAATACAATCAGGGTGAGCGGAGGAGTAAGAATAGCTCGAAGCTTATTTCTCTTTGGGTCGTAGTTCCTTGGCAACAACCTCCTTATACCACTTTATAAGTTTGTATTTCTTTTTTAGGTGAGCCGTTACCTTTGTAAACGACACAATGGTTAAGTTTTAAATCTTTGGATTCGAGTTGGGAAATTTGTATTGTTCCACACGTTAGGAACAATTGATAAATTTGGAGTTTATTTTATTTATATATTTTTATGGACAATTTTTTTTTATATTTTTGATTTTTCTTTGGCTTTTGTATGATAATTATACTAAAAAAATTGAAAAATATTTTTGTACTTTTTATGTTTTTGTAGAAGGAAATATTCACAGGTTCAAAGACAAACTGTCAAACGTAACGATATTCTTGCTCAGCCTCCCCGGCAACGGCGCCAAAATTTGACTCGCGGAAACTAATCCTTTATATATATATATATATATAAATATAAATAAACTCAAGGATCAAGATCCGCAAGACCAAGAAAACCGGAAGCAGTATAGAGTGTTCCCGGGTCGTTATGTCCCAACGAGGCTAGAGATGGAAAATCGCAAGACGATTGAAGATTTATGTTTGAAAATGACAAGGATGTGATTGGGAATTTGTGTTTGAATGTCACAAGGAATGATTGGGCACTAAAACAGATAAAAATAAGCAAATGCACATAAAGATAAGCAAAGAGAAGAAGCTAGGACAAGAACAAAAGCTAGAAATGGCAAAAACACTTAAAACTTCTACACTAAGGCACGAATAAGCTCAAATAAACTTAAGATAAATCAAATAAGCTAAACTAACTCTAAATAAGCAAATACAAAAAGCAATTAAGCTAAATAAAATAAGATAAGCTCAACAGTACTAACAGCAGTACTACCAGTATTAACTTGAAGTTAGTACTGCTAGTTATATGTTAGTACTGTTGGTCTAAGTTAGTACTGCTAGCTTAAACAAAACACTATGAAACAAGAAATAAGCAAATAAGCTAAAACAAGATAATTAAACTACCCCTAATAGCATTTTGGCATAAAAGTTAAGCAAACCAGAATAGACTTATAAAGATAAATAAGCTAGAAAAATAAAACTGATAGGGAAAATCTTTGAAAAGGAGAATAAGCTTAAATAAGCTTACTCCTAAAAACAGTAAAGGAAAATGGTTTAATATACTCTAAAAAGCTAAGGAAATCTTTAATAAGCAGAGATAATAAGCTGATAAGCTAAAATGAACTACCAGTATTAACTAAAATAACTACCAGTACTAACTTTAAGTTAGTACTGCTAGTGTTGAGTTAGTACTGTTCCTAAAATGAACTAGCAGTACTAACTACAGGTTAGTACTGTTAGTTGAAAATAGCCTTTAAAAATCATTTTTCTTTCAAACTAATTAAAAACAGATTATCAAATAACAAAGTAAAACACTTATAAGCAAATATTAATCAATAATAAGCACTTAAATAAGCATGAATTGGTCTAGCAGTATTAACTTAAAACTAACAGTGTTAACAAATGAACTAACAGTTCTGCAATAAATAAGTAAAGTAAGAAAAAGAGAGACTTACAACACCCTTGCTCAAAACAGGGCTAAATCAACAATCTACAAGCTCTAACTTGTAGAAAACAAGTTAGTAAGAGTCCATAAGCCCATACCAGGAACTGGGCTTTTCATCCATATAATAAGTGTGGTATATGTGCTGAGTGATGTGGTATGTTTTCTCTTTATACTTTACTTTTTAGATTTACTTGATTAAGGATGTTTTAAACAAGCTGTATTGAGACACTCTTTGAACATAAACATTTGGATTAAGTAAACTTAACACTGGTATTGATATTTAATAACTTCAGCTTGAATTAAAAAAAAAATTTTTTCTTAAAGTGTTACAAAGCAGTGAAATAGAAGCTGTAAATAACTGAAAATAAGCTAAGTTATTAAAACTAAAAACTAGATTAAACTTTTTTTTTTTTTCAAAGGCTTACAAAAAGATCTATTTATAGCCGAAGTCTTGGACTTGCAGCTTGTGCTTCTTTGGAGAGATAAAAACAAGTGTGCTTGTTGTGTGAGGAGAGTCTAAAGCAAATCCCAGCCTTTGATTTCTTTTGAGCTTCTTTGGAGACAATTTCAACCATCAAAATGCTTTGGGAATGGAGAAGGGATTGCCAACATGGACTTTATACAGCTGGGGGAGTAGTAGGGTGGGTGATAATGATTTTGGATAGGGGAGAGAAGTGGTTTGCAGGGCGAGAAGGTATGGGCGACACAAGTTGTACCTGGGTTTGTTGGCGGGAAAGAAGCTTTTTTGGGGGAGTAGGCAGCTTTGGTCCCTCAAGTTGTATAAATTTAAAGGCAATCTCTCACCTTCGTTGCAATTTTAACACACTTGTCCTTTTTCTTTTGCAAACAAACGTGTGTTTTGGCAGTTTTAGCCCCTCAAGTTGTATTTTCTTCATGCGGATGACTTAAGACTGACTTTGGCTTTGGATTTCTCTTGGTCCTTTCCTTCCCGTGCTTGGATTTGCTTGTGTTTGGCTTTCTTTTTGTTCCTTTTCTTGAATATCCGTTTCCTGCACAATACAAAATCAAAACATACAAACGTCTTCACAAGGGAACAAGTACATTCTCGTGGCCGTTGACTACTTGTCAAAATGGGTTGAAGCAAAAGCGCTCCCCACTAACGATGCCCGAGTTGTGGTGAAATTCTTGAAATCTCTCTTCGCCCGATTTGGAACTCCTCGTGCTATCATTAGTGATCGCGGTACCCATTTTTGCAATGACCAATTTGCAAAGGTCATGCTTAAATATGGGGTGACACACCGACTTTCTACCGCGTATCATCCACAAACGAGTGGACAAGTGGAGGTTTCAAATCGTGGTTTGAAACGTATTTTAGAGAGGACCGTAGGTGAAAACCGTGCTTCATGGTCCGATAAGTTAGATGATGCATTATGGGCCTTCCATACCGCGTTCAAGACACCCATCGGGTGTACTCCTTATAAGCTAGTGTACGGAAAGGCTTGTCATCTACCTATCAAGCTTGAACACAAGGCCTATTGGGCCTTGAAACATTGTAATTTTGACCTTAAGACCGCGGGTGATCACCGAAAAGTTCAAATGAATGAATTAAATGAACTTCGTGATCAAGTTTACGAGAACTCTTTAATCTACAAAGAGAAAATGAAGAAGATTCATGACTCAAATATTAAGAACCGCGTTTTCAACGTTGGTGATCGAGTCCTTCTCTTCAATTCTCGATTAAAGATTTTCTCGTGTAAGCTAAAAACCCGTTGGACCAGACCGTTCACCGTTGCCCAAGTTTTCCC
>BQNB010082539.1:0-29302 GCA_026074375.1 Tanacetum coccineum
ACACATTTTCTATTCTTTTGGCATTTTAATGGCTTTTATTAGGCAAAATCCCGGGTAAATTAGTATACAATTAAGCAAATATCATTAATCACCATCTAGGAAACTTATCTACATGAAATATGGATTTTTACACTTGTTTATGATTTGGTAAACTTTTATATATGTTGTATGAATGTTCATATCATGTTATAATGGAAGTCTAAGTAATGTACAAGTGTTGGTTATGTATAAAAAATATGTGTAAACAAGTTAACTAAAAAGCATACTTATGAAAGTTCATGATAAATAAGTGTGTACACATTTGGATCTTGTGATTTTTGGACAAAATATGGACTAATCATGGACTAGAGACCCTGATAAGTGTAGAATACACATATCCATTTGTACCTAAAATAACCTAATTAAACCCAAAACAGACCAATAATGGCAAAAATATGCTTGTATTTGTGTTTTGTGTGTGCAGGTACGGATATATCAAAAATCACAAGAAAACAGTCAAAAACGGGCAAGCACGGACACGAGAATCAGAATGAGAACAAAAAGAAGCCATAGAATCAAGCCCAAGCCAGAAAATCAAAGTCCGCAGTCCAAATCCAAAAGTCAAAGAGTAAACCACTACAAGACAAAACTTACAATAAATCCAATCCTAGTCCTCAAGTTTTATAGTCAAATCCAGTCAACATGGTCAACAGCAGTAATCCACTACAAGACAAAACCTCACAATAATCCAATTCCAGTCCCTCAAGTTTTATAAATGTCCAAAAATGACCCCTCACCTCTTATTGGGCCCTTAAAACCGTATTGGGCCTGAAATACCCTAAAATACCTTACCCGGATCTAGTAAGCCCAAAAGCCCAATTCATAAGCCCATTACTAGCCCACTTCCCTTTTAAATAAACCACAAGGGCTAAACTTGCAATTTTCGAAAGTTATTTATAACTAGAAAAGGGAAAAGAAATGAGAGGGGCTAGTATTGTCAATAGGGCAAAGATTCAACTGAATTTTCCTCTTTCAGTTATAAAAAAGGCGCCATTTTCCCTAACATTGTTCATCGTCTTCATTGATTTACCATGGATTAAAAATGAGAGGTCAAATGAGAATTAAAGGGTTAGATGGTCAATTCATGAGCTCACTAACACTAAGGAGGGGTCATATCAGTCAAATCAAGGGTTACTTAAGCTCTCACTCAAGCTCTTGACACGTCAGCCATGGGGAAAGCACACATAGTGATGGGTTTTTGTGCTAATCTACTCAGAGAAGAAACACAAGTGTGCCTCACATGGATTGCCACGTTGGCAATCCGTGTGAGGTCACTTAGTGATCCAATGGCCAAAAACAAAGATCAAAAATGAAAGAAAGATCAAGGGTGGATGATTGATGAAGGCAAGGGGCTAGAAGGTTCTTTGTTCAGCTATAAATAGCCCTCAACAGTTCACACACAAAGACACATCTTTTCACCTAGTTAGTTTTTAGCTTGTAGCTTTAGATTTAAGTTTTAGCTTAATTTCCTTTTTCCAGCTTAATTTTCCTTTTAAACATTGTAACTTTCATTTCAAGTATTGTAACCAAGCTTTTTATTAATGATAATTCAGTTTTTAGATAATCTCTCATAATCTCTTTATTTTCATATCAATTGTTAAGCTAAAGCCATAAGCTACTCATAAGCTCTCATGAGTCTCTAAGCTCATGATTGAGCTTAATTAACCTTAATTTTACTTAAACTACTTTAAAATCAGCTTAAAAACTATTACCTTACCTTGGACTTATTGGATTTAAGCTATGGAAGGGGGATCTAAAATGGAAGGATCCTCATGGACTATTACCCTAGCTTATTATTAAGCTAGGGAGCTTGTAGCTGCCTTAATTGGTACCTCTTGTTTAGCTAGAGGTTTAAGTAAGTTTTTCTTAAAATTCATTGCATTTTCATTATCTAGTTTAATAGTTATAATCTAGTTTACTCTTAATTGCTTATTAGTTTGCTTATTTGCTTAAGTTCTCTGCTTAATTAAGGTTTTTGTCATCTTATTGTGCTTAATAGTTAATGGTATGCATCTGTTTTTAGCTTAAGTCTCTTAGATCTTTGTTTTGCATTCTCTTGTTATAAAACTCATAAAAACCAAAAAAAATATATTTAGAGTAGCTCTTAATCTGTTTAATCCAGCTTAATCTGTTGTTAGATCATGTTAATTGAGGTTAGTATAAACTATTAATTAACTGGTATCATAGGTTTAGTTGTTGGATTTGAAAATCCAAGCTTAATCAAATCTATTAATCACATAAAGGGGTGTTTGGTTTAAGTAAGTTTGACTTCATATAGTCAAATATTTTAATGCAAAACATTTGAGTTAGCTTTAGTTTCTCTTAAGGTCAATAGGAAAACAGTTTTTAAAAGATAGATTTAATTTTTCAAAAAGTTATGGCTTAACTTGTAGGTCTTAGCACCAGGGCAAAGAGTGCCATTTGACTTGCTTGCTTAATCTTGATCCAAGCTCTGTGAGCTTTTGTTTATGCTTGAATTGTGTTTGAAAACACTCACTAAGAGTGTATAAGTGCAGGTTTACCCATTTGATAACCTGCACTTGTTGTTTTTGCATTTTGCAAAGTGCATCAGCAGGAACATATCAGTTCCTGCTGTCACTTTTGTTTCAATTCTTAGCTAGGCAAACATAACTTTTAGGAGCTTATAGTTAAGTAGGATATAGTATAGATATAGCTTAATATAGAATAGGACTTGTTTTTCATTTCCAAACTTATTTGCTATATTACAATCTAGTTTAAAAGTCACCAAAAAGCTAAAAACTCAAAAACAGTAGTTAGATTAGTATAGCTTTAAATTTTAAATTCTAGCTTGTAGTATTAGGTTTTATTGTTTAAATTAGTAGTGTATAAGTTGTTTGTCAAGTTTGCAAAAGCTCATTTGATGTCTTTGCTTTTTGAGCAATTAAGCTTATTAAGTTTTTGAGCTTATTGCCTTATTTCCTGACTTTGCTCCTTATTGTTCCTGAGTTTACTAGTTTTCCTTTAAATTTCAGTTATCTTAATGAGTTTCTTTATTCAATAAGCTTTTCATACCAGAATGGAGCACATCATTAGCTTTCCAAAACCTATCTTTTGTTTTCAAAATTGCGCTTATACTAATAAGATTGTGAGCTTATTTAGTAAAACCAAAGGAAATCCCTTAGTTTCTGAGGTCAGCTTAAAAATAAGCTCTTATTGAGCTTATTTGTGACTTTCAGCCCAAGTAGCTTTTATTAATTTTGTTCCCATTAGCTTCCTTTACAACTTTGCTCTTTTAAGTTTTTGATAATAAGCACTTTTCAAATCTCAACTTAATTCGGGCCTTATTGGACTTAGTTTGTTGTCTAGGACTTTGGTTGTTATCGGGTAAGGTCCTCAGGGACTATTCTTGTAATTTTTCTGTTTTAATTGTTTCTTAGTTGATCCTTGCCTGTTAAATGCTTTAGCCCCGTTAGCCCTTAAGTCTTTTACACTGTTAGTCCCTAGTTAAATTATTATTTAAGTTAAATTAGTAATTAGGGTTAGTTTTTAATAGATACAATTAAACTTTAAATAAAAAGTAAAATTTAGGGCTTTTATTTTTAGTAATTTTCTGCACTTTTTCTTTATTTAGTATAAATTTTATAAAAATTTTAGGATTCTATTTTTAATATTTTTATTATTTTTAAATTTTTAATTAGTTTAAATCTTAAAAAAATCATATCTTTTAATCTAAAAAGCCAAAAATAGTAATTCCTTTTTCTAAAATTTTCTTTTTACTTAGGAAAATTATAATTTCAATTAATTTCAATATTTTTTATTTTTAGGATTTAATTAGAATTAAATAGTTTTTAATTAATAAAAAATACAAAAATAATATAAAAAAATATTTTTTCTTTTTCTTAAAATTTTCTTTTATCCTAATTTAAGTGTAGAAAATTAGTTTGCAATTTTAGGGTTTAAATTTAGTAGGATTGCTTTATTGTCGCGTTTAATTTGTTTCCCGTATTAGTTTAATTGTTTAATTGATTTTAGTTGTTCAATTTTTTAATTGTTGCTTTTTAGTAGATATAGATCATCAAATCATCTATTTTCTTATTCAAATCATAATCCGGACTTAAACGAGGATTCAATTTCACTAGTCGTTGGGAAAACGACCCGGGTGATCATATTTATCCGGTAATATACGTATTCTATATTATACTATATATATTTTTGGGAGTGAATTTTCCTTAGGGAATTTTCTTAATTGCTCTTTGAAGTATTATATCTTATATATACATTTTAGGTATATAAAACTGCATACCAAGTTTTTGAAATGGGTAAACCTGCACTTATACACTCTTAGTGAGTGTTTTCAAACACAATTCAAGCATAAACAAAAACTCATAGAGCTTGGATCAAGATTAAGCAAGCAAGTCAAATGGCACTTTTTGCCCTGGTGCTAAGAAACTTAATAAGCCATAACTATTTAATTTTTGCAAACTAACTTATAAAAACTATATGAAAACTAATCTTAAATGAAAACTCAGCTGACTCAAACAAATTGCACAAGTAATATTGACTTTTAGAGGTCAAACTTTCTTAAACCAAACACTCCTAATTAATATGACAGATTTTAAAAAACTTATGAAATGAAAATCTATTTATCAAAAGCTTAAGACCAGATGATGCAGAGTTTATATTATCCCTAATAAGCATGAATTAACAACTAAATAACAAATCTATTTTTTTTGGTTTTTATGAGTTTTATAACAAGAGAATGCAAAACAAAGATCTAAGAGACTTAAGCTAAAAACAGATGCATACCATTAACTATTAAGCACAATAAGATGACAAAAAACTCAATTAAGCAGAGAACTTAAGCAAATAAGCAAACTAATAAGCAATTAAGAGTAAACTAGATTATAACTATTAAACTAGATAATGAAAATGCAATGAATTTTAAGAAAAACTTACTTAAACCTCTAGCTAAACAAGAGGTACCAATTAAGGCAGCTACAAGCTCCCTAGCTTAATAATAAGCTAGGGTAATAGTCCATGAGGATCCTTCCATTTTAGATCCCCCTTCCATAGCTTAAATCCAATAAGTCCAAGGTAAGGTAATAGTTTTTAAGCTGATTTTAAAGTAGTTTAAGTAAAATTAAGGTTAATTAAGCTCAATCATGAGCTTAGAGACTCATGAGAGCTTATGAGTAGCTTATGGCTTTAGCTTAACAATTGATATGAAAATAAAGAGATTATGAGAGATTATCTAAAAACTGAATTATCATTAATAAAAAGCTTGGTTACAATACTTGAAATGAAAGTTACAATGTTTAAAAGGAAAATTAAGCTGGAAAAAGGAAATTAAGCTAAAACTTAAATCTAAAGCTACAAGCTAAAAACTAACTAGGTGAAAAGATGTGTGTGTGTCTGAACTGTTGAGGGCTATTTATAGCTGAACAAAGAACCTATTGGGCTCTTAAGCATGCCAACTTCGATTTAAAGACCGCGGGCGATCATCGAAAGCTCCAACTCAATGAACTTAGCGAGCTTCGTGATCAAGCTTACGAGAATTCGCTAATCTACAAGGAAAAGACAAAGAAACTACACGATTCCAAGATAAAGAACCGAATCTTCAATGTTGGTGATCAAGTCTTGCTTTTCAACTCCCGATTAAAGATTTTCTCCGGAAAGCTCAAATCCCGATGGTCCGGACCTTTCACAGTTACCAAAGTTTATCCTTATGGCACTGCCAAGTTGTCTCATGCCGATGGTTCTAATTTCAAAGTCAACTGCCACCGTCTTAAGCACTATTATGGAGGGGATACACCACCATTGGTTATCCCAGACCTCCAGACTTTCCCTAAGGATAACTAAATTCAGGGATCGAGTCGAGCTTGCGACTCGGTGAACAAAAACAAGCCGCTTCGTGGGAGTTCACCCCATGCTTATCCTTTCTATTTTCTCTCTATTTTCTATTATCTAATGTGTTGTGTTGAGAGAGCCTTGTAATCTTTCCGATTTCTCGATGTTTGTTGCTTGTTTGTTATGATTTTGTAGGATCAAACCAACAAATTTCTGAAGCCTCTCGTGTCCGGTTGATTTGTCCCGTTCTACTCGAGCTTCTCATCCTTTGTGTGAAATTAGTTTGGGGAGATCCGATATCCTTTCATCTTATCGATTAACGTTTATCTTTGCATAATTCATAAACGGCTTAGATTTTCGTAGAGACCCGACTTTAAACATTGAGGACAATGTTTTGTTTTAGTTTGGGGAAGGGAATCTATCGATTTGATGTTGCTTGCTTATTGTTTTGTTCTCACGTACCCGTTTTCCCACAAAAATAGCAAAAAATTTAAATTTTTAATCAAAAATAAAATAAAAATATAAGTGTTAAGACACGAATGTAGGTTTTCCGTTGGTAAGAATAAGAAGTAATTTTTGACCCGATCGAACGTGTAGAGTTCTAGCTTTCTCCCTTAACAATTAATGATGATAGTTTGTGCTAGTCTCATGTAGACTTTAAACATGCTAGACTTGAAATCATTAGTAAATGAAAACTTGTGCTAATCTCAAGTAGATTTTAAATATGCCAAGTTGGATTTTATATGGCTAAGTGTTCGCGAATTTCTTTCTTAGAGATTTTAAATTGCGAAGAATAAGAAATGATAGTGTTATTTATAAGTCATGACATTAAACGTAGAATAGTTGGTTTTCTTTCAAGCTCATAAGTGTTAATTGTGGCTTTTTCTCCCATTAGCTTGTTTCACCTTTATATATAAATGTTTAATAAATAGAGTTGTGCGGTTTTTTTTTGGTTAATAATTAGCTAATAGAAGTTTTCTTTAGTTCCTTTGTGATTAGGATGAGTACACATCAGGAATACTTAATTTGAGTTCAAGTTTATACTTTGGTTTTCTAAAACGGAATTTTTTTCTATTTGCAAAAAGAATGTGTTAAATTAATTAATTAGTTATATATATAAAAAAATCTATAAAAATGTAGTTGGTGAATAAAAAGGATGCAAGTTATAAATCCTTAGTGTTAATAATTAATATACAAACTCCATCGTAATAAAGTACATGGGCATTTGTCGGTTCGCTCCCGATGTGACATCGAAAGAAAGGGTGGAGGATGTATATTTAGGGTTGGTATCATAATAAGTACACGAGCTCTTGTCGGAGGCATACCATTGTGTCAACGAACGAAAGTATACCGATTTCCTAGCCTAATAATGTAAATAGAAATAATAATGTTGCAAAGTTAGAAAATAAATAGTAAAAGTTTCCTTTTCTAAAACCAAGGTATTCCTTTGAACTAAGGTTTGCAAAAGTCTACAAGGCTTTTTCATTGGAAGTTCATGCGTTTCGATTAGTATTCTCCGGATGGGGTGTCAAAAGCCTTAGAACTTACCCGATGACGGTGGGATGCTAGAGAAGAAAGTCATTAATGGGACAAGTGAACCAACGATGTCTTAGCTAAGGAGGTTTTTGTTTGCTTTGAGTTGTGATCTTGCTAAGTGATTAACATATTAGCCCAAAAGGCCCATGTATAAAGCTTGGTCAGATTTCAACTATCTAAATATGTGGATTTAATGGTTTAAATTAATTTGAACACACACACTTAAATATATGATTTATGTCGGGAAGAGAAATTTACAAGTTATAATTATAAGTAGTCTTAGCATCTTAGCTTATAATTAGTAGTGATCTTATTTTTAAGCTTAGCATGGGAAAAGTGAAAAATCGAGGATGATGAAGTTATCTTTTAAACACTTAATTGTGCTTTTTGTTCTATGATCCTCAAAGTTACCCAAAAGGTAATGAAAACAATACATTATGTCTTTTGTATATAAATAAGTTGTAGTTAGGTAGTTTATTATCAAGAAAAACCATAAAAAGAAAGAAAAAAGTTTTGAAAATGGGAAATCGTGTGTTTTATAACTTGTGACTTAGAAATTTTCCCACAAAGACTTTACTACTTCTTAAAGGATTAGTTTGGGAAATTTCTTAAGTATTTGGTTATAAGGCATGTGATATTGCGTGAGGACACATAATCGTTTAGTTTGGGGAATTTTGATATGTGCAAAATACACATATCCGTTATTGCTTAAAAAGACCCAATTAAACCCAAAACAGACCAAAAATGGCAAAAATATGCTTGTATTTGTGTTTTGTGTGTGCAGGTACGGATATATCAAAAATCACAAGAAAACAATCAAAAACGGGCAAGCACGGACACAAGAACGGAAGAGTGCACAAAAGCCGGAAGCAAAGCAAAAGAAAAGTCAACCCTCAGTCAAACAGTCAAAGGAAAGTCAAACAGTGGTCAACTACAAAAGACAAAACCCAAAAATAATCCACTTTAGTCCTCCAAGTTTCAGAAAAACTCACAATTGGTCCCTAAACTCTTATTGGGCCTCAAAACCCTAAATAACCCTACCCGGATACCAAAAACCTATTCCAAGCCCAAAATAAAGCCCAATCCCAAGCCCATTACCATTTTATCAAAGTACAAGGGCCATTCTTGCCAAAAACAAAAGATATATTACACTTGGGATATCTTGGCTTATTATTCAAAAACCACAGGGACTGAAAGTGTAATTATTTAAAAGTTTAAAATGAATTTACCCTGTGATAGTTAAAACAAGCGAGAAAACGTGGGCACTATTCACCCATCGTCCCCATCTTTTACCCAGGGTAAATCAAGGGGCAAGTCTCAATCAAGGGTCAAAAAGGACAATTCAAGAGCTCGTTAACAAGATGGCAAGGATTGATCAGTCAAATCAAAGGACTTCATTAGCTCCTCGTCTCAAGCTCAAGCCACGTGTGACGAGGAGAAAGCACAAAGGGACGTGGGTTTTGCACTAAACACACTCAGTTTACAAACACAATCGAGTCTCAAACGGATTGCCACGCTGGCAATCCGTATGAGCTCATTAGTGATCCAACGGTGGACAAGAAGGAATCAATGATTAATGAATGATCAAGGGATGATGTTGATAGGCGCGTCTAACAGATTAGAGGCCTAGAAGGATCTATGAGTACCTATAAAAGGGCCTCATTATCACACATTCACGGGGGTAGTAATTTTTAGTAGCTTATTGTAGTTTTTATTGCTTATTGTAATTCTCTATTTTTAAAAGCTTTTCTAGTGTAATTTCTCTTTTCATATTGTAATCAGCAGCTTCTCTTAATATAAATCAAGTTTGTTTTAATCTTGTCTTTTAATCTTTTAAGATCTAAAATGTCTTATAATAGTCAATAAGCTCTCATAAGCTTATATAAGCTACTACAAGCTCTCATGAGTCTCTAAGCTCATGATTTGAGCTCAATTGATCTTAAATCTTATATAAACTCAATTAAAAAGCTTAAAAATTCTATTTACCTTAACTTGTAGATTTAAGCTTTTGGAAGGAGATCTAGAAATGGAAGAGATCTCAAGGACTTTACTCCTAGCTTATTTATAAGCTAGGAGAGCTTGTAGCAAAGCTCTAAGAGCCATTATGCTTCTATTAAGCTGAAGCTCTAGTAAGTTTCTTTTTAATTTCCTTGCTTTTAAATTCTAGCTTAAATAGTTGTCTTATTGCTTTATAACTTAGATCTGCTTATTTGCTTAAAGTAGTAGCTTATTTGTGCTTAATTCTACTTAATATTGCTTATTAGACTATATTGATTATCTGTTTTTAGCTAGCTAGTTATAAATCTTAGTGTTTTCATATCTGTCATTTAAATCTATAAAAAGCCAAAAATATAGTAGCCTAGTCTTAGATCTTAAATTTTAGCTTAATACAGTTGTTAAATTGTGTTTAAATAAGTTGTTATAAACCCCTAGTTATCTGGTAATCTAGTTTTCATAAGTAAATTTTAGTTTTAAAAGCTTAATCAATTCTGTAAAGGGGTGTTTGGTTTAAACTAATTTGACCTTAAAAAGTCAAGTGTTCTTGTGCAATTCATTTGAGTTAGTTGTGTCATTATTTTAAACTGATAGATTAAGAGTTTTTAGAGTTTAGTTTTCAAAATTTCTAAAGTTATGGTTTAATTTTGGTAATTTAACACAAGGGCACTTTTACCTTCCCTTTAAGCTTGAGAAAATTTAATCTAAGCCTTCCAAGGCTTAGATCTTGCTTGCATTATGTTTTAGCACTCAATTTGAGTAAGTTTAGTGCAGTACTAAACCTCAAGGTTACCTGCACTATTGGTTTTACACTTGTGTCAATTGCATCAACAGGAACTAAGCTGTTCCTGCTGTTACTTTTTAGCTTAATTTTTAGTTTTTAATTGTAGGATTTAGAGCTCCATTTTCTTATAGCTTAGTCATAGCTTAGTATAGAATAGGCTTTAATTTTCATTTTAAATCTCAATTGCTTTAGTACAATTTAGCTTAAACGTCACTAAAAACCAAAAGTACAAAAACAGTTGCAGTTAAGAATTAGTTTCTAAATTTTGATTTTTAGTTTAGAATATTTGATTTTATGATTTGGATTTATAGTCCACAAGTAGTTTAGCTAGTTTGCAAAGGCTTAAGGTCTGAAATTGCTTTTTGAGCATTTGAGCTTATATAGTTTTTAAGCTTATTGCCTTGTTTCCTGAGTTTACTACTTTCATCATCATTTTCAATTATCTTTAAGTGTTTTTAGTTCAAAGTTCTTTTCATAATCAGCTTAAGCAAATCATAAGCTTTTCAGAATACCTTTTGCTTTTTCATTTGAGTAGTTTATAGCTGATTTAGTGAAACCTTAGGCAAAGGGCCCCTTTCTGCAACAGCTTATTGATAAGCTGATTAAAAGCTTGTTAGTGGTTTTCAGCTAGTGTTCTCTTCATTAAAAGTGCTTAATTTTGTGTCCTTTTTAAGTCCTAATATTCAGTTTTTCATAAAAAGCAAAAATAAAAAAAAGGGGCAAAAAGGGGGTTAACCACACTCGAACCACGACCTCCCACTCAATAACCATACGTGTTAACCATCATGCTACATTAGCTCATCCAGTAACCTTTCCCCAAGTTTAATACTAGTACCCTCTTTCATTTTCTTTACATTTAATAAGCCGTAGCTTATACAGCTTATTTTGGAGCTTATTTGTTTAGCTGTGTGATTAGTTTTATTTTTCCGATCCTTGTTGCTAGTAGTATTTTTCTTGATTTTTTGAGAATTTTCCCTTTATTAGATTATTTTCTAGGAATTTCCGTAGGTTTAAAAATTGAAAAATAAAAAAAAAATAGAAAAAAGTTTCAGAAAAATACAAAAAAATAATTTTTAGATTTATAAAAAATAGCTTTAGGTTTACATTCAGTAAAATCATTTTCACCACTTTTTAGATTTTAATTTTAATTTTTAAGCTTTTAAATTTAAGTTTAAAAATAGGAATTTAATTTTTAAAATAGTTAAAAATAGTTTTCTTTGATTTTATAGTATTTTAGATTTTCTAAGCTTAAAAGTTATTTTTCCCAATTTTTAGGACTTTATTTGCTAATTTTTCCAATTTAATTAGATTTAAATAGATTTTAATTCATAAAAAATTCAAAAATAATCAAAATTTTTTTTTTCTTTGTCCTTAAATTTTCTTTTGTCTTATTTTAGGTTTAGAAATTTAGTTTGCATTTTTAGGATTTAATTTTGATTTACTTGCTTATTTGTCGCGTTTTATTTGTTTCCCGTTTACTTATTTTAGTGCTTAATTGCTTTAAATTGTTCATTTTTACTTGTTGCTCTTATTTGGTAGTTATAGATCATAAAAATTTCTTTGCTTTCATTCAAATCATAATCCGAGCTTAAACGTGGTTTCAATTACACAAGTCGTTGGGGAAACGACCCGGGTGATCAATCTTACCCGGTTTAATATACGTATTATATATTATATTATATATATTTTTAAGAGTGAATTTTATCAAGGGTAACTTGGTAATTTTCTTAATTGCTCTTTGGAATATTATTATAGTATTTTATTTTAATGTGTGTATAAAACTACCACAATCAAGTTCCAGAAAATTCCCCTACACAAAAGACAAACTAGGGAGCCCCTAGTCTAGGGCGGCCCCCTTAAATACATGGGCGGCCCCCTTAATTTTAAGTGGACCGCCCACCTATTTAAGGGGACCGCCCATAGACTAACGCTCCTCTAGTTTGTCCTATAAATACTAGACTTTTCCCCACTATTTTCTCACCTTTTGCACTCATTCTTTCTGTTCTAAAACAGCCCACACATCTCACTAAAATCCTTTGATCATTTAATCATAAAGCTTTTTTTCCAAGTGATCCAAGCTTAATTCCTCAAGTGCAAGAGAAGAATACTTTCATCATCAAGTGAAGAAGTATTACACCTTAAGTGTATATTGCAATCTTGTTGCATCCATATCACATATTTGTAAATCAATTGTATATCTTGTAATTGTGTGTAGTAGCTAGTCTTGGCGATCTTTGTAAGTATAGTTAGATCGTGGTGATCTTACCAAGTAGTGTTAGATAGTTGTGATATAATTAGTGTGGTGAAGTGAAGTCACAAAGTTGTGAAGAAGTCTTAAAGTTGTGAAGAAGTCGTGAAGTTGTGAACTCATGAAGTCGTGTTGTGATAGATTGGTTCTAGCTAAGATTAGAACTCGACATTTAGCTTTGTGTTGTAAATCGGTGTAAGAAACATTGTGTACGGTTTTTCTCCGCCATAAGGGAGTTTGTTGACATAGTGAAGAAAACTCTCGAGTTAGGTGCTTGGGGAGTGGAGTAGGGCGAAGAGGTGCTTCGTTACCGAACCACTATAAATCCTCGCGTTGTGGTTTGACTGTTCTTACTCTTATCTCTTGTCTTACTTTATCATTTCATATACTTATATTGTTCATATTGTGCAAGCATTGAATTCACAAAAATTCGAATCTAAAATTTACAAACAAACATAAACCTTAAATCAAAAAGCGGTAAACTATTCAACCCCCCTTCTAGTTTTCCACAATTGGTATCAAGAGCCACGTTAAACAAGATTTTTAAAAGGGTTAATTGCTTAAAAACGTACTATACTTGCCACTTTTTGTCATTGTATGTAGACAACTATTTTTTTTGTCATTGTGTTGTTCAACTTTTAAATTCGTGCTATTGTGTGTATTTTGTGACCATTTTACCCTCACTTTCTTCAAATTTTGAAGGGTAAAATGGTCATTTTACATGCAGAAATAGTCGCAGAATACACACATTAGCACGAATTCAAAAGTTGAGCGACACAATGACAAAAAAAATAGTTGTCTACATACAATGACAAAAAGTGGCAAGTATAATACATTTTTAGGCAATTAACGTTTTATAAAATACACTGTATTTTAAAACTTGAATCGATCTATGGAATCCGAAAAGTATTTAGAAGGGAAATCTATGCAAAGACCACAACTATTTGAAAGTGATGGATTTATTTATTGGAAAAATAGATTCGAAACTTATGTGAAGTCAAAAGATCTAGATCTTTGGCATATTATTACCGATGGTGATTTTCCTCATAGTCAAAATAATCCCGAAACTAAAAAGGATGAAATTGTACCCTTTCATAAACAAAACGATGATCTTAAAAACAAACATGCAAAAAATAATGAAGCTAAAATGGTAATTTATAATGCTTTGCCACGCAAAGAATACGAAAGAATTTTTATGTGTCAAACCGCAAAAGAAATTTGGGATACTTTGTTAATCACTCATCAAGGTAATAATCAAGTCAAAGCTAACAAAATAGATCTTCTTGTTCAACAATATGAACAATTCATGATTCCGAAAGAGGAATCAATAGATAATGCCTTTGCTAAATTTAACACTATTATTACTAGTCTAAAAGCACTTGACGAAAGTTTTTCGAGCAAGAATTGTGTTAGGAAATTTCTTAGGGCACTACATCCTAAATGGCGCGCAAAAGTCACGACGATTGAAGAATCAAAGAATCTAACAACTCTATCACTTGACGAACTCATTGGGAATTTGAAGGTTTATGAAGAAGTAATTAAGAAAGATTCCGAAACCGTCAAAAGCAAAAGAGAACAAAGTAGATCTATTGCCTTGAAAGCTAGAAAGGATTCGAGTGATGATGATAGCTCAACCTCTGATAGTGAAGATGAAAAATACGCCATGGCCGTTAGAGACTTTAAGAAATTCTTCAAAAGACGAGGACGATTCGTAAGAGAACCACATGAAGAGAGAAAATCATTTCAAAGAAATAAAGATGACAAAAATGGAAAAGGAGAAAGAAAATGCTTTAAGTGTGGAGATCCAAATCATCTCGTCAGAGAATGTCCAAAACTATCAAGATATCAAAATCAAAAAGCGTTTGTTGGAGGATCTTGGAGTGATAGCGACGAAGATGAAGAGGAGAAGACAAATGACGAAAAGTGTCTTATGGCTAAAGCTTCAAATGAGGTACTTTTCGAAACCGAATACTTTAGTGATGACCAATCATCACTAGACAAAAATGACTTAGATAATGAATATAGTAGACTATGCAAATTAGGACTAAAAGTCATGGCTAAAAATAAAACTCTAAAACAAGCTAAAATAGAATTAGAAAATGAAGTACTAGAATTAAAAGATAAACTATCTAGGTTAGAAAAAGGTAAGGAAGTAATTGAAGAATAAATATTCAAGACCTTAAGCTTGAAAATGAGAAGCTTAGAAAAGAAATATCTAGGCTAAATCAATTTAATGATAGTAGTCACTCACTTAAGAAAATAATAAATTCTCAAAAAACTTCCAGAGATAAATCCGGGTTAGGTTTTAATTTTACCAAAGAGTCACCTAGCGAAACCAAACAAGTAAAGTTTGTAAAAGCCCAAGAAGTCGAGTCGAAAGAAAAATTGATAGAATCAAATTCAAAACCAAAATTTATACTTATAAACAATACTAAAAATTCCTATTGCAAGCGATATGAGGTAAAACGACTTTACAAACCTCCTTAAAACCCGGAGTCGATTACTAAACCCAAATGAGGTCTAAAAAGAAAATAGTCCTCGACCTCGTCTAGAACGACCTCCACCTAGGAGAGACCAAGTAGACAAAACTAATCCCTAATCACATAATAAGGAATCCATTCACAGTCACATAGTTTTCACTCAATGTGGAAGTTGTTCACCATGTATGTGCCAAAACCAAATGCAAAACATATGCGGAAACAATAACTTCGGATACATGAAACGTTGGGGACCAAATGGCTAAGCCATCGCAACCTTTGAAGTGGTGTGTTCTCTACAAACATTCTTTGTCTCCGGATTAAGGAATTCATGATAAGGTTCCCATGAACCCTTATCATTTACATTATGAAGACATTGATGAAGATAATTCTAAAGACTAAGGTACGTCTCACTTTTCATCTTCGTAGAATATAATGTCTATGTGTTACTATGATGTTGTAGTATAATTAGTTCTTAGAAAATAGTGTAGTCTCTAGAGATACCATTTGTTGGTTCTCTAGCTTTGAAGAGATTAGTTCACTATGAACTATTCTTTCGTGTAGATTATAGTCATACGTCTACAAAATGGAAATCTTCTATGACCACGTAGCAAACTCACGTAGATGAAGAAGAGCAAGCTAGTGGTTAACAATTAACATAGAAGTAGGATTAGTCGCGCGAAGATCATAGACACACTATGGATGAAACAAACTCCCTTCGACCTCGACGATCGCCTCGGATCCGTGTCAACCATCATTTACGTCTATCGGAATCAACTTGTTGAAATCTTCAACTACGTCTTATTATTTCATTATCTTTGCTATCCATTATCGTCTCAACCCAAATCACCTCATTTATTGACATCTTGATTATCTCGTCCGAAATAGTCAAAGAAACTTTTTAATTAAACAATGAGTTAATTAAAAATTGTCAATATTCATTCTCACAAAACTGGCCAAAAATCGAAAGAATTTTTTTTTGGTGGCAGCCCCCTTAAAATTAAGGGGACCGGCCGTGTAAAAGGTGCAACCCCCTTAATTAATTAAGGGGACCGCCTATCTGGAAAAACAAACACCCCCTTTCAGACGAATTCTTATACCAAAATATCATTTTCCTTCTTCCCTCCTCTCCTACCCACTGTGACGAAACACCATCACCATTACCACCAAAATCAAAGCTTCAAATCTCTTAATTAACCAAAATTTGCAAAGGGCTTTCACTAACAAATCAATCAACAACACTTCTTGTAAGTTTTTCAACCTTTCTTTTGTTTGATTTCATCTAATTTTGTTCTTAATCAAAATTGGCTGTTTTTTAATTATTTTCATAATTCTTAGTTTGGTCTAGGAATTCCATAACTACAATGATACCCGTAGTCATAGGAACACTACAACCTTGATAGGATTGAATCAAAACACTTATTGAGTCAAAAATTTTAAGAACTTGCATGCTCATGAACACATAACCGAATTTTTGCACATATGCATTTTTAAACTTACACATTGTTGATTAATGCCTAAACATGATAAAAATAATCTAGTATTAATTATCCAAACATACATATACATTTTCAAATCAATGAGTAAAATTCTATAAAAATAAAAGAGTGTTTGGTTCGTTCCTTAGAATCAATTTTTAGAGTCAAAATGATCACCAGAATAGTTTTGTCACTTGTATAAACACTTAACTAACTTGTATGAGTCATCAAGATATGTAATTCATATATATATTAATACATTTTGTGAATGGTATAAAATAAAGGGGCGTTTGGTTTAATGCTTTATAACATGGGTTTTTAGTCAAAACAAGCACTACTTAAGTTTTTTCAAGTTAAAAATAATAAACTTACAAAATATACACTTAACGTATAGTTTTCGACAAGCTTAGACATATTTTGTATCAATAAGGGAGTGTTTGAGTCATTGTCTTGATGTTGAAATATATAACTAATATATATTCTTTGACATCCTAGATTAAGTCAAAAATAAATTAAGGAACATATGGATCACTTCTTAGGTCTTTACTTTTAAAGTCGAAGTAATCCTTGTCCCACATTTGTCACTTTTCAAAACTTTATTTTCTTTATTATATATTTTTTTTCGTAACATTTTTTGTTGTTGATAACTTGTTTAGGTGACAAAATACCAAAATCTACCACGACCGATATATCTCTCACTAAACCCTACATCCCAAAAGTATCCAAAATTCCTGGCATCTCCCCAACCATTTCCCAATTCTATAAACCGATTGAAAACCGCAACATTCACAAAGGTCGTGTTGTTGAGCAAGCCTACTACAACAACATCGAGCGTCTCTTTACGAACATTCGCTTCAATTATCTCTTTCAAATCAACGAACCGATTGTTCCAAGATTCATTCTAGACTTCTATAGTCAAGTCACAGTACAAACCGATGAATATGGCTATCTTGTCATCTCTTTTATGATTCAACACGAATTCATAACTCTTACTCTGGCTCAATTCGGTTAAATCCTTAAAATTCCATACAATGGTCAAGCCGTTTTTACAAACGAGTGGGACCTTGCATCTCTTGAGTATTCTCGAGAAACCGAGGGACCATATTACACCGATCTTCCTACTCCCGACGATATTTGTCAACTTCTTGAATTTGAATGTGTCGTGGTAGACCATACCATTAAAAGTCAAACGGTCTCTCTCAATCCAAATCAAATTCTCACCAAAGAATTAAGCCCCGACATGAAGCAATGGGAAGAACTCATTCGAGAGAATGTGTTCGGACTAGGAGGACATCGGGACCATCTTCCCGCTTGTCTTGCTCACATGTTGTATTGTGTTGTTGCCGAAGAACAATACAATCTTGCTTATTTCTTCGTCAAAAGAATCCAATGTGCTAGAGCTACTCCAACCGCAAATCTTCCATATGGCATGTTTCTTACTCGTCTTTATCGACACGTCATGGAAACGTATCCTCATCTTGACAATGGCATTTATGACATTGTTGATCGAGTCATGCGTCCTCTTGCCCTAAAACAAACTCGACGACCTCGAAGTGATCGTGGCAAGGCACGTCATTCCGTATCTTCTTCATCTTCTCATCATCAAGGCACGTCATCTCATCAACACGATGATGATGATGATGTCGAAACTTCTCGTGCAAGTACTCCATCTCCTACCACCTACCTTAACTCTCTTGGTCCTCTCAACTACCAAAACTACCAAATGCCTTCCGCTTCCGAACAAACCGATGAAACTCTCTTTGAACGACAAACCACCTTGCTCAACCAAACGCAACAAATGCATAAGGAGATGCGCGGAGGGTTCAAGTCATTTGGAAAGGCACTAAAAGGAGTGTTTAGCAAGAAGAAGAAGTGAAGACATATGAGTGAAGTGAGCTAGATGTCTAAATGTAGTTTAAGATAACTTTTAACTTGATTATGTGTATGTTCTTAACAACTTGTGTGGTGATTATCCGATGTATTCGGAAAGACTTATGTGTTGGTTATCTTTAGGTACTTGTTTGCTATGATGGTTTAAACCTTTAGTTGTTTTAATTATGATACTTTGGTTTCATGACTTAATATGTTTATTACATGCTATATGATCAAATGTGCTCATACAACTCAATAAGGCTTGCTGCAAATAACCACCAAAACAGAAATACTCTCACAATAATTCTGAGAAAAATCATTTTTCTATGAAAAATGGAAGCCAACAGAGGGAGGCCCCCTTACTTCATAACGGGCGGGCCCCTTATATTTAAGGGGACTGCCCCCTAATTAAGGGGACCGCCCTAGTGAATCACGGGTAAAACATTATTTTTCTTGCTTTTTGACCCTCTTTTACCTAGTCTCAGCTATCCTTGCCCAGAATGCTCGAACACAATTTGGAACAACCTAAACTAGTTCAAATTCATTCCTTTTCAATCCATTCTCTTCCCATAAATCCCTTCCAAATGATCATCACCAACACATCATCCACCAAATCATACACTAACCACTGTCAACATTCATGGCATCCACTAGAGCTTCCATTTCCAAAGCCTCCAAGAGACCAAAAATCAACATCATTCCACCAAAACAAATGTTTGTGGATTTAACCAATGATGACACAAAAACTGCATCACCCACACTTCAACTATCATCACCTAGTGCTCCTAATGCACCCTCTAAAACACCATCAACCAAAGATACTTCCTCATCCTCAATTGACTACATACCCAAATTACCAACCTCATCAACATCACTTTTACCTAATGGTTACTTAAACCCACCAACATCTCCACCTCTAAGAGTTTCTCCACTACCTCTAACTCAAGAAAATGCATCAATGGACATCACTCTTACCCTTTCACCAATTACCCTACTTGATGTCCAATTTGATACTCCTTCACCACCTATTGTTGGTCATCCTATTCCTAGGAACCTTCTTGAGGCACATGGAGATTCATGCTTGTGTTGCATTCACAATCGTACTCTCATATTTGGATTGAGAGATGGACTTCAATATATGTTTTCATATATTGAACACATGCTCTCACAACCACCAACAACCATCATTCCACCACCTCCACCATCTTCACTAAACTAAACATATTCTATGTCTGTCTTCTCAAATAATTGTCCATCCACCATTTTGCAAGCAAGTCTTATGGAGCTTTACTAGTTTTAGGACTCTTTGTAGTTTAAAATTTTCATGTATGTTAGCATGTTATCTATTTTCCTTATGTATGCATGAGTGTGGTTCACACACTATTTTACTTTAATGTGATAATTATTATTGGTTGCATTATTAGTATGCCATAGTTTTCCTTCTTGCTACATGTTAGAAATATTTGTATTGTTCTAACTCATTTTTGTAGCCATGAAACCATAGCTCGATTCCTTGGTGCCCTCGAACTAAGGGGAGCACACATCAAGGGGGAGCAATTATTCTGTCGATCTAACTAGCAATTCTCGACGACGTCTTTTTAATTTTACAAAAAAGAGGAGAAATGACATGAAACTCACTAAATACTTGTTTAAAAATAATTTTACATTTAATGAGTTTAAATTTTGTAATCATCAAAAAGGGAGATATTGTTGACAAAATAAAATGCCTAAAAATATTATTAATATTTTTCACGTTTTTACGTTTTGATAATCACAAAATATAAAAACGTTCAATGTAAAATTAAACGTAAACAAGTAATTAGTAGTAAAGTTTTATTTCGATAATTATATCACTTAAAGGTATGAATAAATAAAAGTTTAATGCATTTTATGATCAAATAAAATTTTTATTCAACCTCAAACTTTTATAAAATGTTGTAAACATTTTTATAAATATAACAATACATTTTCTACAATTAAAAGAAATGTTTTATTCAAAATAAATATTTTGAAATTCAAATTTTCAAACCTAAAACGGCTAGAAAAGTTCTAGAAAATCCCCCCTACACAAAAGACAAACTGGAGAGGCTCTAGTCTAGGGCGGCCCCCTTAAATACACCGGCGGCCCCCTTAATTTTAAGGGGACCGCCCCTAGGTAGTCGCTTCCCCAGTTTGTCCTATAAATACTGGACTTTTCCCCACTATTTTCTCACATTTTACACTCATTCTTTCTGCCCAAAACAGTCCACATATCCTCTCTAAAATCCTTTGATCATTTAATCATAAAGCTTTGTTTTCAAGTGATCCAAGCTCAATTCCTCAAGTGCAACAAAAGAATACTTCCATCATCAAGTGAAGAAGTATTACATCTTTGTGTGTTGTTGTAATCTTATTGCATTCATATCATAACTTGTAAATCTTTTGTAAATCTTGTAAAGTTATGTAGTTGCTAGATCTTGACGATCTTTGTAAGTATAGTTAGATCGTAGTGATCTTACCAAGTAGTGCTAGATAGTTGTGATATAAGTAGTATTGTGAAGAAGTCTTGAAGTTGTGAAGAAGTTGTGAAGTTGTGAAGTCGTGAACAAGTCGTGAAGTTGTGTTGTGATATATTGGTTCTATCTAAGATTAGAACTCGACATTTAGCTTTGTGTCGTAAATCGGTGTAAGCAACGTTGTGTATGGTTTTCTCCTCCATAAGGGAGCTTGTTGACATAGTGAAGAAAACTCTTGAGTTAGGTGCTCAGGGAGTGGAGTAGGGCAAAAAGGTGCTTCGTTGTCGAACCACTATAAATCCTCGCGTTGTGGTTTGATTGTTCTTACTCTTATCTCTTGTCTTGCATTACTTTCTCATACTATCTTATTAATTGTTTAGATAGATATATTGTTTATATTGTGCAAGTATTAAATTCACATAAAGTAGAATCTAGAATTTTTACAAACACTTTAAAACAATAAATTAAAAAGCGGTAAACTATTCAACCCCCCTTCTAGTTTTCCACAAGTTGGATTTGAAGTCAGTATATCATCAAAGTAGGATGTATGAGGATGATATAGCCAAGACAACATTTAAAACTCATGAGGGTCACTATGAGTTTTTGGTCATGCCTTTTGGCTTAACTAATGCACCTTTCACCTTTTAAGCTCTAATGAATGATGTGTTCAGGGAATATTTAAGGAAATTTACATTAGTATTCTTTGATGACATCCTGATTTACAGCAAAAGCTTGAAGGATCATGTGATTCACTTAACTGTTGTGCTAGCTAAAATAAAGGATCATAATTTGTATACCAAAGAAAGTAAGTGTGTGTTTGGCACAACTCATGTAGAGTACATTGGCCATGTAATTTCAGCTGCAGGAGTAGCTACTGATTTGTCTAAGATTCAAGCTATGAAAAGTTGGCCTATTCCTAATAATATAAAGAAGCTGAGAGGGTTCTTGGGCCTCACTGGATATTACAGGATATTTATCAAAAACTTTGCTTTAATAAGTAAACCATTAACATAACTGTTGAAGAAGAACTCTTTTAAGTGGAATGAGGAAGCTCAGGAGGCTTTTATGACTCTTAAAGAAGTTATGGTTCAAGCTCATGTACTTAGCACTTCCAAATTTCAACAAGCCTTTTGTTGTGGAAACTGATGCCTCAGGAGTGGGTCTAGGTGCAGTTCTCCAACAAGATGGACATCCAATAGCTTATATGAGTAAGTCACTGGCACCTAAACATCAGTCTCTCTCAACATATGAGAAAGAGTTTTTGGTAGTATTAATGGCTATAGAAAAATGAAGAGGGTACCTTTTAGACAACCATTTCATTATCAAAACAGACCATTATAGTTTGAAGTATCTGTTGGATCAAAAGATAACCACCCCAACTCAAATAAAATGGCTTCCCAAGTTAATGGTCTTTGATTATGAGGTGGTGTATAAACAAGGTAAGGACAATGGGGCAGATGATGCTTATCTAGGAGAACAGATGTTAGTGAACTCTTTGCCTTAAATACTACTTCTGTCAGTACTGATTTATACCAAACAATTGTGTCCAGCTGGTCTGAGGATGAGCAATTGCAAAACATTACTCTTGATTTAAAAGAGGGTGAAGTCAAAAAGCACTATGTTTTGCTTAATAATCAGCTACTAAGAAAGGGAAAGTTGGTGGTTGGCAGGAATGAGACATTAAGGAAAGATTTGCTCTCCTACTTCCATGATGGAGCTATTGGTGGACATTCAGGTGTAGAGGATACTAGTCATAAGATCTGTGCTATTTTCTATTGGAAGTGCTTAAGGAAACAGGTCAAAACCTTTGTTAAGGAGTGTTTGGTATGTCAGAAGTGTAAGCCTGATCTCTCTGCCTATCCTGGATTATTACAACCTTTACCAATTCCAAAGACTGTTTGGTCTAGTATATCCATGGATTTTATAGAAGGCCTACCAAAATCACATGGATGTACTGTCATCTTGGTGGTGGTTGATAGACTCACTAAGTATGTGCATTTTATTCCACTATCACACTCATTTACTGCTCTCCAAGTGGCTCAAGTGTTTTTAGACCAGGTTTGCAAGTTACATGGAGTGCCTGAATCCATCTGATAGGGACAAGGTGTTTCTAAGTACCTTTTGGAAGGAGTTGTTCAAATTCTGCATGTTAAATTGTTGCTCTCTACCTCCTACCACCCACAAACAGATGGACATACTAAAGTCTTGAATAGGTGCTTGGAAGGGTATATTAGATGTATGACAGGAGAGCATCCTAAGGAATGGTTTAAATAGATACCCTTAGCTGAACTTTGGTATAATTCAAACTACCATTCAGCTATTGATACTACTCCTTTTGAAGCTTTATATGGCCAACCTCCACCAGTCTATGTTCCTTATATTGGAGGCTTGAGTAAGGTGGATGCTGTGGAGAGATCCCTGATTGCTAGAGAACAAGCTATTAAAGTTATGAAATTCCATCTATCTAGAGCTCAAAACAGAATGAAACAACAAGCAGACAAGAATAGGTCTGAAAGAGAGTTTGAGGTGGGAAATTGGGTATTACTGAAATTGCAACCTCAAGGGAAACAGAACAAATTTTCACCTAAGTACTTTGGGCCTTTTGAGATGTTAGCTAAGGTTGGGAAAGTTGCATACAAGCTCAAACTGCCAAATGGATCTCAGATACATGATGTCTTCCATGTGTCCCAGTTGAAGAAGGTTTATGGAAGTCATCAAGGGCACATGCCAACAGTGTTTCCTTAGGTCAACAATGAAGGTTTAATGAAAGTGGCACCTCTAAAGATTTTGGAAAGGAGGATTGTTAAGAAGAATAATGTTGTGGCTGTGTATGGATTGATATAGTGGAGTAATGGCATAGCACAAGATGCTACTTGGGAGTTATTGGCAGACATCTACATAAAGTTTCCACTCTTTGATTCTTGAGGACAAGAATCACTTAAGGAGGGTGGATTGTTATGAACTAGATGCAGGCATGTGAGGGACACGTGTGGGATTTATCTCTCATGTGAGGTGCACATGACTATCTCCTCATCTTAGTTCATAACCGTTTTTCCCGCCAAAACTCTCTTTAAATAGTCGTTGTTCTCCTCATTTCTTACTTGTCCAAAAATGTGTAAACACATTTCTCTCTCTCTAATTCTCTGTGTATAATTCAGTTGTAACAAATCCACAACCGTTTGTAACAAACTTTCGCCATTGATAATGCATTAAGTCTTTCGAATCTCTGTTTCTTATTGTCTTGAGGATCCAAGCTCATTGTAATCCTTTACCGGTCTTCATTGACTCTAGTGATGTGTATCAACACATTAACTTAAAAACAAAAGAACAAATATACGTTAGATACTTAGGGCGCGCTTGGTTCGAAAAGGGGAATGGGAATGGGAAAAGCAAAAGAAATAGAGGGGAATACTAAAGACTATTATCATTGCATTAGTATTGCTTGGTTCATAATCAGTCATCAATTCATCATTATAAGTTTATAACTACCATATTTGGTACTACATACTTTGTTGTTAAAATCACTCCAACTACTTATATACATAAATGATTTCTGACTGTACACCAACATAAGGAAATTAACATCTAAATCAAATTAATATCGTAATATAAGGAGATGCAAAAGCAACAAGAGACGATATGAAGAAAGATGGACTTCACTTGGTAAATCAACAACTTTTACTTTTGCTTTCAATATGTATATAACATAAATTAGGAATCAAAAACAAAAAAAAAGTAACAAATGAGTTAAAGTCATTTACCTTTGATTTATTCCGACTATTTTGATCAATCTGGTCAAATAGAGAGGCTGGAAAAAGATATAGGATTGGATATATAGCAGAACGTGAGTACTCTAAAGCAGTTGAAATTTAGTGGGTAATCAAAGTCATAACCCTCAATTTAGTGGGTAATGGCCCATTACCTAGTTTTGGGTAATCAGTTATTGCATTATTGAAAATCAAGCCATGTTTTTCATTACCTTTCCCATTCCTTATAGGATATAACCCTCTACCAAGCATGCCCTTAGCTATAATACACAAAATAAGAAACATGTGATTTAAGTTTTAAAGTCCGAGTCAACCAAACTTGAGTCAAAGCTCATCTGCTCAAACTTCCGTCTCTTGCGAAGTGTTAGTTTTTCCCACGTTCATATAAATGGTCTCCCTACCCTAATAAAGCCATAGTTCCTTAAACCATAAAGCGGCTGCAAATAAAATCTAGAGATTAAAGGTGTTCATCAAACTCTGAGATTAGTTCGTGATGTAGTGTAAAAAACGGGATAACTAATTGAATCTGTTGATTCAAACGAATACCAAAATCAATCTTCTAATTATCGTTGATTCGAAAGGAATACCGATAGTTAGGCAAAATTCTTGACAAAACTGCCAAAAATAAACTTTTCATATATTTTGGAAACTCGAGGACGATGTAGTGAAAAATAAAGAGATAAACAAATTGAATCTGTTGATTCTAACGAATACCAGAAACAATCTTCCAACTATCGTTGATTCAAAAGAATACCGATAATCAGGCAAACTCCAACAATCGTTGATTCAAACGAATACCGATTATTAAGAGAATCTTAGCAAACCGCCAAGAACAAAGCAAAAGCTTTTATTATCAAAACTCAAAGATATCTTTCCATTACAAAGAAAATACCAAATATATATAGGAAACCTAGAGACCTTTCATTTTCCCTAAATTTATAACTAATTAAAAAATAAATACTTTACTAATCACAATTTATTGTCAAACAAGAAATTTATTGTGACTTTCCATTTTCTTAAACCGCATCATTCTCCCCCACTTAAAAAAACTCGTCCTCGAGTTTGCCTTACTCGTCCCTTGTACTCATAGCATCCAAATTTGTATCAACCCAACTTATCGACCATGAGCGACTTGATCAACTAGCTGTATCATCATTGATTTTTGCCTTATGAGGGATTCAAATGCTCCATTTTCACGGCATATACTCGCCTCAAACTTTTGTACTTCTGTAGAATCTTCATAAAATAGAAAATATACTTTCACCTTTTTTGAAGGATTTTCAGCTTTATAAACTTTTATTTCTCGTACAAAAGCAATGTCAGGATGGTAAACAATAATTTCAGATGGCTTCAAAATGTCAAGCACTTTTTGACCACTTTCATATGCATAAAAGTGGACAGGAGGAATCCGTTTATCACTTTCAGATGTATCCACATGTTTCTTGAGAAAACTGACACCACTTGTTGAATTCTCATTGGCTAGTATATTTTCAACTTCTTTGTCTTTATTAGCAGAGGAGAGTCCAGATTCATTAACCAAAGTTGCCTCCTTTTTATTTTCATCATCTTTTTTAATGGAAGAGTTTCTAGACGATCTCATGTTCCTACCTCTTGAATTTCCTTTTCCTTGTCCTTTAGTGGTTACACAATTTTGAGGATCATCAATTATTTCAATACCTTTTTGTGCTTGTTTGCTTATTTCAGTTGCTGCTGCTAAGAGTGCATCATGTTCCTGTGTTATTATGCTAGTACTACCTTCTACTCCCTTGCTAGGTGTTGTAGGGACCACTCCGTCAAGAACTCCAAATCCTCCTTTCCCGACAAATCCTTCTTCCTCAATGACATCTTCAAAATCGGTATCATAAATTGGCATCGATTCTTCTTCTACACGCAAAACAACACCCGAATATGACAAATTATTTTCATCCTCTTGAAAATTTGGATAATCGTCAACAAATCCTTTCCCAACATCTCCACTCACAATCTCTTCTTCATATGGATCATCATCAAATACTGGAGGTCCTTCATAATCTTCACCCGCCACACCATAATACCCCCATTCATCAGAAGATGAACCATCACCCTCAAAGAACGGATATTCTGACTCTTCGCCTTCACTTCTCCTTGGAGACATCTTAATCAGGAACTTCGGCTCTTGATACCAACTGATGTAGTGAAACAAAACGAGATAACACAAATCGACCCTGTTGATTCACACGAATACCAGGATTGATTCTTCCAACTATCGTTGATTCAAAAGAATACCGATAATCAGGCAAACTCCAACAATCGTTGATTCAAACGAATACCGATTATTAAGAGAATCTTAGCAAACCGCCAAGAACAAAGCAAAAGCTTTTATTATCAAAACTCAAAGATATATCCCAATACAAAGAAAATACCTAATATTTATAGGAAAACTAGAGACCTTTCATTTTCTCTAAATTTATAACTAACTATAAATTAAATACTTTCCTAACCAAAATTTATTGTCAAACAAGAAATTTATTGTGACTTTTCATTTTTCTAAACCGCATCAGTTCGGGTACGGTTCGTGGCGGGCTGTTCTAGATTGGAGCCTGATCAGGTTGTATTCTATCGTACATGTTCGGTTAAAGGTTCGGGTTCGTTTCGTTGGTGGTTTGTAGTTTGTGCTAGGGAAGAGTTTTTGGGCTCGTCTATTCATATACTTGGGGGTTCTGGTTTTGATAGTGTTATTGTGTGTACGTGTTTGAGTTATTTAGCTGCCACTCGTATTCATTTTCACTCTCGAGTGGTTTCCGTTCGGCTAGGGGAGGTAAGCTCTAGAATCACGTATTCACATTCTAATACTTCATATAGTATATAAATATAAATTGTTCATGTCTTGAATTCTGTCGCTTAATGAGTTACGAACGGATAGCATTAGCAAAAAGGATGTCTTATACTCATCTAACTATATTGAAGTAGTTAACCAAACCAAAACACAATCGATATCAATAATCATCGTCAATGGATACAAACCGAACTGTCATGCCTTATTATAGTTGCTTCTACGAACGAAGTTATAGTAATGGAACTGAGGAAGAAGATGTTTTATGTATATGACGATTATAATATTTCAGTAGAGTTACCCATCCTATGTATAGCTACGTAAAGATAAAGAATAATGCCATGCATAAAAATTACTAGTTTTCAATATATAAATTGTCAATGCAAGCTTTAATTAATTGAATACATGATTTCATATATGATTGTGATAATTTAAAGATAAAGGCAATGATAAGTTAAATAGAGTTCGTTCCAGAAAGTTTGTAGATTTTAATAAGGCACAAATCTAAATGACGTAATGTATATAAGAGGCATAGGCATATGTTTGTTAAAAGAGTAATGCTAGAACCACAAAAAACTTACAAAATATTTTCCACACAATGATGTGTCAAGTAAATTAGTGGATGTATTCAAGAGAGAGAGTTGAAAAGTAAGAGAGAGAATACCAATAAATATGTGACAAATCATTTTGTGAAAAGTTTTGTGTAAATCTTTTTGTGGTTCTAGTATTTCTCTTGTTAAAATCTAATATATACAACTCATACCAGTTAACTTAAGGTCAGACGAGTAATAACAGTTTATAAATTATTGTAGATCATTGACGGAGGTATAAGTTGGACTTCCAATAATCATTCAAATCGTTTAAGGTACACATATCTGATTTTATTCTTTATTTATGAATATGATTTTTCGTTAGTACTTTTATTGTGCCTTCGCTTTTTTTTAACGGCAAATTTATTAAGAGACTCTAGCAAGAAGCTAGAAAAAAGAAGAACAACAAGTTACAATAAGAGATTACAAGCCATTCTCGGATTTTGAATCCAATCAATCCATAATGGAATTGATTTATTAAGCCTATGCCTAATTCAAGAATAAGAGAGAACCTTGATTTCTTCTTCTAAGATGTCTTTTCGATGAGGCTTTAAATCAAAACATAACCGATTTCGATATCGCCAAATAACCCATATGGTTGTTTGAATGACTACATCTAGGCATAATTTTAACCTTTTACTTAGATTAGTCGAGGCTCCCCATGCTATTAGATCCAACAAGAGCTTGGGATAATCACTAAATCCCCACCAAGATGAAATATTCTTCTAAAGCGACTTTGCCAAAAAAAACAATCAACAAAGAGATGTTGAGTTGTTTCGAGGTCTTCATCACTCATCGGGCATCTCTTAGAATGAATGTCGATTCCCCGATTATCTAGGTTACAACGAGTCGGGAGACGGTCTTGAATTAGACGCCATATATGAATATTTATTTTGATCGGAAGAGCCTTATTCCACCTTGTTGGATCCCCGGTTGATCCAAGAATGCAGCTGTCAATCTTTTTTCTCAAAGCTGAAACAGTGAAAGTTTTTGAAGGGTCTAAGTTACATTCCCACGAATGAGGGAAGGCAACCACATCGACATCTTGAATTAGGGACAACAGGTTAGCAAGTTGACATTCTTCTGGGGGCCCCCTAATGGGTCGACGCCACTCCCACGTTCTACTTTTAGGCCCATGGTTATTATTGCAACAATCATGTACCGTACATTCCTTTGAGGTCTCTAGCGAGAAGATTCTAGGAAACATAGAGCTAAGCTTTGAATCTCCAATCCATAAATCATTCCAAAAAGACACAGTGGACCCATCTCCAATTACCCGAGTGAATAACGAGTGTAGATTTACATCCATAGTTGATAAAGACGAGTTTATCTTGGTAATAGGCACCCATGGGCTGTGAGGAAGTCTATGATTTGAAAGTGAGTCAACAAATATACCACCAT
>BQNB010082540.1:0-29301 GCA_026074375.1 Tanacetum coccineum
TTTTTATTAGCTTATTGTCTTAGAATAATCATTAGCTTATTATTATTATTGTTCATCTTAACTTGTCTTGTCTTATTGTTTAAATTTCCTACACATATAGCGAGGAGCTTTATCATAAGCTATTTTGATTTCCATGTTTAGAGTTTTTAATAAGTTTTATTAAGCTTTTAGTTTATAAAGTTTTAAACTTTATTCACTATTTAGTAAGATAAAAGCTATTAAAGAACTAAACTTGGTATTTTACTTAGTTTATGTAATCGGGTGGTTAAATTCATTTTCGGTTCATTAATTCAGTTCTACCTTCTTTCTCATTTCCTTATTAATTAGTGTAGTTTAAATTAGCTTATTATGTCTATTATTGCTTATTTGTCTATTAGCATGATTAGTGAGTAGTTCTTATATATGCTTGTTAAGTGAGTAGTGTTTTGTGAATTAAGTGTGGATTAAAAAGTGATTGTTGATTAGTAATTTACGGATTATTTAGATTAGTGTTTTGGTTATTCGAACGGGCAAAAGCCGTAATAATAATTAGGCATTAATCTAGTAATTAATATCTTGATAAAAATTGTTTTCAAAATAAACCAACGTTGTGAGAAAATAATTTATTAGACGGGTGTTAATTCATTAAGAAGAACTTATATTCACACTTAAGGATCAATTCACCTCACTTGACAAACATATCCTTTTTTATTATATATCTTCGATCTCTTTGCTTAGTTTTCAATATTACTTAGTATTAATTTAGTTTATCATTTTAATTAGTTTTGAAACCAAACCAAAAACAAAAAGATGATCAAGCATCAAACGAAAAACATTAACATAAATCTCAAATTCAATTCTCGCCATCGATACGACATCCGGAAGATTAATTATTACTTTTTCTAAAGTAATTTTTACATTTAACAGGAAATATATATTATTACGACACGCTTTTGATGTTTATCATTTATCATCGGAAATAGAGAATTCTTCATATTTTTGAACAAACAAGTCTATTTTGTTATCTTTAACTTGTTTATTTCCTTAATGAGTAATTATTAGAGAATTCCAAATATCCTTGGCCGTATCACACATAAAAATTCTTTCATATTCTTTTCTCGGTAAAGCATTGTATAAAACCATTTTTGCTTTCTTATTTTTAGAAATCATTTTCTTATGGTTTCATCAAATTTTTTATAAGTGATGATTACATCTTTACCATCTTTATCTTTGATGTTAGGTTTGTAATTACCATACACAATAATATATCAAAGATCAATATCTTTAGACTTTACATAAGTTTCAAAATGGTTTTTCCAATATATAAAGCAATTAGCCTCAAAGAGAGGTGGCTGTTGCATAGATTACCCTCTTTGTAGTTTTCTAAATCCATGATCGTTTTAAAGATTTAAAGTACAATATATTTTAAAAACTTTAGTAACCTTGCTCTGATACCAATTGTTGAAAACTAGAAGGGGGGTTAGATAGTTTTCTTGTACTTTTCAAAATTTTGTTATGATCTTATGTGAAGTTTGCAAAGTATAGATGTTTGATGAATGAGAAATAAAGCAAGTAAAAGTAAGAGTTAGAAAGATTTAACCAAGACACAAGTATTTATAGTGGTTCAGCTATAATGACACCTTCCTTGCCTTACTCCACTCCCCAAGTCACCTACTCGAGAGTTCGTAAATACTATTCACCAATCTCCTTTAATTGGCTGAGAAGCCTTATAATGTTGCTTACACCTTTTAACGGTACAAAGCTAAATACCGGATTCTTCACACGGTAGAATCAACCCAACAACACTACACTTGATTTACAATGATGATGAATACAACTACAACTACTAAATGATGTACAAGATTCAGCAGTGTGAACTTGAAGATGCTATGGTGATGCGAAACAAGATTCTTGAAACTTGATCATCTCAAAGGGGTGTTTGGCAATTTCTTATTTGAAGAGAATTACATATGCACGAATAGAGAGAATGATCGGTAGATTAGAGGATTTCAAGTTGGAAAGATGTGAGTAAAGCATGAGAAAATGGCTTGGTATTTATAGCCAAAAGTTCTACTGTAGGTCGGTTCTACCGGTTATGTTGCAAAACAGAATCGGCCAGTATACATCAACAGAACCGGCACACAGTAACAAAATCCGAATTTTGATTTGCAAAATCTTAAGAGATCATGTGTAATCTTATAAGATTGCCCTAAAATATGCTGCAAATGATGATGTTATCCATGATGTAAATAATGGTTTGCATAATTTTACTTGTAATTCAATGTAATGCTAAAAATAGAAAAGTAATGTTTATGTGTTAGTTTAAGTAGTTTACTCTCATATAGATTTTACTAATTGTTATCAACAAAACATGAAAAGATCGTAAAATAAACTAAACGTTTTTATCAGTTTATTTGTATTAACAATCTGAAACAGTATATGGTAAAAATATCCCCATGAGCTTTATTGAATATAGTAACAAAGACATCATTGATCATTACTATATCCATTATTTTTTCAATGTTCAGCAGATTGACGGGATTTTTTTTTTAAATTAAGTCTCGCATGTAAAGTAGATACCAGAGAATCTGCATAGTCTTTAATTTCCAGAAGAGCTAACAACAACATAAAAATCTCCCAATCCTAATTAATTTCTCTTCAAGTTTAATAGTAACATTAAAGTCTCCCATTATGACCCAAGGAAAACTGCTTACTATATTCTTATAGATCAAAAAGCTATCTTACAAATTCCTTCTTTCAGTGTTGAGTTAGAGGCATAGATGAAACTAGCATACAATTTCACTTTTCCCTGAACAATTTCAATCAAACACAGAATTGCTTGACTACTACTATCAGTACCAGAACCATAACAATCAACCACATTTGCGAGTGAGAGTCTATCCAACAACTATGCTACAGCTATATGTGAGATTGACTCTACAATTAGAAATTCCGCGTCTCCAACTACCAAATACCTTATCACAGACTTTATTACTACTTTTAGTCTTCAAGTGAGTTTCTAATATAGCACAGACTTGAATTTTCTCTTCTGCAATAAATTTCTTCACCTTCTTTTGTTTCAATTCATTACATACCCCTAATATTCTAAAAAGCAACTTTAAAATCCATATAAACACAAATAGAGCATCTCAAACATCTGAATTCTCACATTTTGTACCCAATATGTCATTAGCAATAACATTTTAAACAGCCTCATTAGGATTAACATACACATCCTCCTCTTCACTATTCTCATTCTCCATCTTCTTCATTCTTTCAATTGCCTTCTATTTGTATTTGAAATAGTTAATCATATCATATAGCTAACTCATAGATTCAGTACAAGTGGGCTACAATTTATTTTTCAAAAACTCATTAACAGTTCGCTTCTTATCAGCAAATTCATCCTCTCTATTAGTGACATTTTTCTCATTAGATAAAACTGCATACTTATTTGCACTCTTTTTCAATTCATTCACATTCTCCTTACTTACTTTCCACACTTTCTCCAAGCTAGGTGGTTCATCTACAACATTCATGACTTGAGTTTTTGCTATTTTCTTAATATTGCCATTTATAACTGGGGTCGGGCTCTTTTGGTTTGAATGCATATTTTATATTGTTATTAGCATAATGCCTCCTAACATGTTGCTTACTCCCATGATACCCATTGTTACAAATGCCATTATTGCCCACTTTGTTCTTCCTGAGTCTAACTTCTACAATTCCCGAGTCTAACTTTCACAAACCATCTTTATTACCTCCTTTTATTTCCTGTTTACTCTCCCTTTTATCAGTCTCAACCATAGTCCTAGGCCTGACTTTACAACTATTAAAACTATGCCTAAACACACTGCAATGACTGCATCTCTCTTGGTTTCCATGAATATTCTACTTTTACCCAATTAGTTCTCTTTACATTCTTCTAATTATCCACATAGTTTATTTCAATTGTATCCACATAAATTTTCTCTGCTTCAACTTCAACTAGAACCTTTGCATAGCCCAATCTACCTGATCCTTCCTTACACATTCCAACTATCATTTGGTCCATCATAATAGGCCTTCCCAACGTACTGGATATGGTACTTATTCCCTTCACACTTCGGGCCTAAAGAGGGACATTTAACAACCTTATCCAGATAGGGATTTTACATGAAGTTTCTTTCATTATTGTAATATTTAGATCCCATTTTTGAACAATCATTGGCTTGCCATTAATCAACCAGGGACTTTGGTTAATAACATAATTCATCTCCTCTTCACTTTTAAACTTGAAGAAACACTTCATCAGCCTCAACAACTATATCTTTTAACCTATATTTCCCCTACATTCTCCTAATATTGTACTTAAGCTCATTTACAAACATTCTACATCCAACAAAATCGCCACAGACAGTAAACTTTTGGTTCACACAACCTTCCCTAACCAGTTCTTCTTCAAACATAACAACCTCATCTTCTTTCTTATTAGTATAAGTTGGTACAAGAAATCGCATAATGTCATCTTTTTCAAATTATTACTCAATGTACTAGCATAAGAGCTCTTAATTTCCTTCACACTGTTCTCATCCTTATTCACAATATTAACATCATGTCCTTTATCATTATTAGCAGTATATTTAGAATTAGTAGAATTAACAATTCTATTGACATTATCAAGAACACGTACATTTCTCCTTTGATTAACAGGACTTCCATTGCTCAATTCCTCTATTTTAGTCACCATACTATTACTCAGATTCACTACTTCATTCACACCTTCAGTTACCTCATTCACCTCTTCATTCATCATCTTACCATCTGTAACACTTTCAACGCCGTCATTCAACACACTCTCCCTGCTTCCAAACACATTATTCACCTCCTCCTTTTCATTTTCCCTAACGGTATCCTTATTTACACTCTTTAAATCCCTGACATCCTTATTTCTTGAAATTGCCATCTCATCATTGCGCTTTTAACATAAATTTCCCATAACATGATGACTGAATCTCACCGAAACCTTTAATTGCCTTTTAGACGATCGTTTTTTATTCGACATATTAGTGAATTGAATCATGTAAAGTAAATCAAAATGAGAATTGAAATTCACAAAAAAATACTAGAAATGGCTTTAGATTTGAATCAAAATGAATTATGATTTTGTTTACCATCTCACAAAAACAACAAAATGGTTGTTCGTGAACTTACATATAAATATTGCAAACATCCCAGTTACGCAACATCATTAGATTTCGGAGCATAAACGTTTTTCTCCAATAAGTAAGGAAGAATTTTAGATTCTTTGTTTGGCTTACTGAAATTAAAACTTGTACGCATTTGATGAAGTTTCACTATTGATCACGATCAAGGACGGAACATCATTGAGACCAAGGGGGGTTGTGGCCCCCCCAAAAAGTTTACTCTCAAGTATTATTTACTATATAATATTAGTCATTAGTTATGCAAAATATTAACGTTTTATAGTTTCGCCCCCCTAAAATATGTATTTTGATATTTTGGCCCCTCCAAAAAATGTATTCAAGTTCCGTCCCTGATCACGATACATTTGTAGTGAAATATCAAAAATAATTTATAATAGCACTATATATAATTATCGTAAAGATATGTGAAAAGATGATGCAACTTATAACTATTAAAAGTGAGTTAAATGGACAGGGGAAGTTACTGATGTGAGAAGAGAAGAAGAGAAGAAGAGAAGAATTGAGAGAGAAAAATATTTGATAAAATAGACATATGTTACCTATTACTACGTACTTCATTCCATAATATTCTTAAACATATGAAATTACTGAATACATAACTGAAACATAGACCACTAACACACGACATCAACAAAACTCTCCACTAGTGCTACTGTCATTTAATTAGTTATGAAGGTAGTTTTAGGTTTTACTCAGGTTCCTTTAATTTTGCCGGCACACGTGTGACTCTAGTGCTCCTCCTCTTCAGCTGGTTGTTAGGATTGGGCTCTTTGTTTGATTGACTTGCATCATTACCCTCGACATTAAAAAGAACCTTGTCCTCAAGGTTGAAAGAAGGAAAATCCTGGCAAAAATCATCAAGGGGTTCCCATGTGGCTTCAGATAGATGTTGTTGCTGCTACCTAATGAGTACTTGAGGGATTTATCGATTGTGTACGAGAACTTTCCTATAACCTAACGCCTCTGCTGGCATCAAGACTGGGTGAGACCCAATAGACTGTGGGGGCAAGGGTTGCTGTTGTGCTTGGGGATCTCCATGACACTTCTTAAGAACCGAAATATGGAAGACATTATGGATTTAAAACTCTTCAGGTAAGTCAAGACGATAAGCTACTGGACCAATACGTTCAATGATACAGAAAGGACCAAAGAATCGCTTCAAGAGTTTGTGAGATTGACGGATAGCCACAGAAGACTGCGATATGGTTGTAACTTCAGGAAACCCAATCGATAACTTGAAATTCCACATCGGTTCGATGAGCATTGGCTTGATTACGCATACGTAACTGTGCCCGACTGATGTTAGCTTAGAGTTGGGAGATAAGCTTAGTTCGGCTTTGTAAAAGAGCATCAATAGCATCTACTTTAGTAGTTCCAGCAATGTAGTCCAATAATGAAGGCGAGGAACGACCATAAACAGCCTCAAAGGGTGTCATTTTGATAGCTGAATGCCACGAGGTGTTATAACACCACTCAGCCCATGGTAAGTATTGTAACCATGAACGTGGGTTATGATAGGTAAAGCAACGTAAGTAGTCTTCTAAGCAACGATTTAAAACCTCAGTTTGTCCGTCGGATTGTGGGTGGTAGGTTGTACTCATGGATAATGTGGTACCTTGAAGCTTGAAAAGTTCTTTCCAAAATGAAATCATAGAAATAGGGTCACGATCGGACACAATCGAAGAAGGAAAATCCGTGTAGTTTGATAATATCTCGAATGAAGACTTCGGCGACTTATGGGGCAGTGAACTGTTGGCCAAGTGCACAAAAGTGACCATGTTTATAGAGACGATCAACAACCACTAACACAGTAGCTTTGCCACTACAAATTGGTAAATGAGTGATGAAATCCATAGAGATGCAGTCCCATATCTTTCCCGGTATTGGAAACGGCTAAAGTAACCCCTGTGGAGCTTTGTTAAAAGGCTTTCTTGACAAACCTGACTTTGAGAAACAAATGAGTGAACCATCTCTTTCATGTTAGGCCAGTAGAATGTAGATGAAATATGGGCGAGTGTACATTGCATTCCAGCATGGCCACCGATCAGGCTGTTATGATACTCAGCCAACAATAGTTGTTGTAGTGTTGAGTCACTCAGGACTAAGATCCGATTCTTATATAAAATTAATCCCTCTCGAAACTGATAATGTGGATAATCAGCGGGGTGATCAGAAATAGCTTTAATTAAAGCTATAGATTCTGTATGGTGAGCCAAGAATTTCTTCAATGCTGCTAATACATTGCACACAGGTGTCGAGACCGCTTGTAAGGTGTTCAAGGAACCATGAGAAATACAAGAGATGGCATCTGCTAGAACATTCTCAGAACTTGGACGATAAGTAATTGTGAAGTCATAACTAAGTAGTTTGGAAAGCCGTTTGTACTGTTCTGGTGTTTGGATCATTTGATTAACAAGAGACCGTAAACTTTGATGATCAGTTTGGATGTGAAATGGACGACCCAACAAATATTGTCTCTAACATTTTACGGCTTCAGTGATAGCAAACATCTCTCTTGCATAAGTTGAAGCTTGCTGCAACCGGAGAGACATTTGTTTACTAAAGTAAGCAATTGGATGGCCACCCTGTGATAAAATGGCACCTATCCAATAGCCTGAAGCATCAGTTTGGATGATGAAAGCCTTAGAGAAATCCGAAAGTGTTAACACCGGGGTCTGGGTGAGTGCGTGTTTTAGTTTATTGAAGGTTGTTGTAGCAGAATCAGACCATACAAAGGCATCTTTACGAAGTAATTGGGTTAAGGGTGCTGCTAACAAGGCATAATGGGCTACAAATCAATGATAATATCCTGCCAACCCAAGAAAGCCACAAAGTTGCTTGATGTTCTGTGGTAAAGGCCACTCTTTAATTGCTTTAACCTTTGTGGTGTCAACTAAAACACCATGAGATGATACAATATGACCTAGATAAGATATAGAGGAGCTACCAAATTCACATTTGGATTGCTTAGCAAAAAAGAAGTTTGATTGTAAGATGGAAAGCATTGTCTCTAGGTGTTGTAAATGTATGAAGTACTATAAACAAGGATGTCATCAAAAAATACAAGGACAAACTTATGAAGCACCGAGCAAAAAATGTGATTCATGGTAGCTTGAAAGGTAAAGGGGGCATTTGAAAGGCCGAATGGCATGACCAAGAATTCATAATGCCCATGGTGTGTTCAAAATGCCATTTTCACAATATTGTCTTCATGGATGCGCAACTGATGATATCCGGCTCTTAGGTCTAGCTTAGAGAATATTGTGGCTCCATGAAGCTCATCCAAAAGCTCATCAACTATAGGGATTGGGAAACGATCTTTAACTGTGACTGCATTAATTGCTCGATAATCAACACAAAAATGCCAAATCCTATCTTTCTTTTTAACGAGAAGAACCAGGGAAGAAAACAGGATGTTGCTTGGTCGAATGATCCCGTCTAACAAGATTTCAGAAATTAACTTCTCCATCTCTGTTTTCTGAAAGTGTGGGTAACGATAAGGCTTAACATTAACTGGGGATGTATTTGGAAGCAAGAGAATGCCATGATCAAATGGCCATGTGGGTGGTAAGCCTTTGGGTACTGAAAAAATGGTGTTATACTTGACCAGAAGTTGTTGTAACGCTTCATCAAGTATCGGGGTAGGTGCTTTATGCACAAGTAGGGACGATGTAGTTTCTGGTGATATAACAACTTATAAGTGAAAAAAGGAAACCACATCATCTTGCGTCTCGGCTTTCTGGAGTTGAGAAAAAGAAATCTGTGAAAACGTGAGGTTTACTAATCCCGGGAAATGAACAAGGTCCCATTCTCATTAATTTCCATGTATAGGGTTTTATAATCGAAGACTATAGGACCCAACGTTGCCAACCATTCCACTCCCGATACAATGTCAGCCCTATATATCGGTAACAGAAATAGATCAATGACAAATAGAGTTTGGCCTAAATTGATTTACTGATTAGAGGCGAGCCTCACACATCCAACAGTATCACCATTACCAACCGTGACGTTAAGGTGAGGACTAGGTTGAATAGATAAACCCAGATGCTTTGCTAAACGAGTTTGAATAAAATTATGAGTGGATCCCCCATCAATTAATGCTACCACCGAATGGCCATTGATTGAACCCACGACTTTCAAGGTACGAGGCACAAACTATCCAGTAAATGCATGTAAAGATATGACAGGAAGTGTATCTACGGGGCTTGGATAAATCACAGATTCATCAAAACTAGGTGAGTTAGGTGCGGCTAGTATTTGTGTGGTTGGTTCAGTGGCTTCGATAGCGTATGGAGAAGCTTGTTCTTCCGACAATTGGTCTTCTACCAATAAATAAAGAAATTGTTTAGACTTACATCGATGACCAGGCAAAAAAGCCTCGTCACAGTTGAAACAAAGACCTTTTTCCCTTCGTGCTGCCATCTCTGTTGGTGAAAGTCGTTTAATGGGGAGAGGGTTGTTGCGATTGACTAGGGGTTGTTGAGTAGAAGGGTTGGTAACTGGGCGAACGGTAGGAGATCGAGGGTTAGAGAACCGAGATGCTGTCAATTTATCTTCAACTAGTTTGGCCATTCCTATAGCTTCATGAAGGGTAGGAGATTTTAATAAGAACAATTCACGTCTGATATCCTCACGAAGACCGAAAAGGAAGCAGTTGAGGAGATTGGCAATGGAAAGTCCCTAGACGCGGTTTGATAAAGCTTCAAATTCTGTTAAATAAGCAGTCACAGTGGTAGTTTGCTTGAGTTTGTAAAGAGCGGCTTCATGGTTGACATAAGAGGACTGCCCAAAACGCAGTTCTAAGTCACGAGCAAACTTGTCCCACGTCGAAAGTTGAGACGTGGAATGCATCTACGAGTACCAATTTAGTGCATCACCTGTCATATAAAAAGAGGCAACGTCCAATTTCTGGGCATCGGGTGTGCGGTGGAACGCAAAGAAGAGTTCAATTTGAAAAAGCACCCCAATGTGTTTGAACCAGAGAAAGCTGGAACTTCTAATTTGGGTAAACACGGTTGTAAAGTAGAGTTAGGATTAGCAAAAGAGGGGGTGGTGTGGGTGGTGTTTGACGAACAGGTTGTTTTTCTAATCTCACGAGTTGAAGTGTAATATCTGATAAGGATTTCTGAAGGTCGGTATAGAGGGTAAAACTCTTATCAAGAGCCTCTGAATGTCGTTCGACGTTACTGTCAGTGGACTCCATCTTGGAGAGGGAAATAGATTGTTGATTTAGTTGATATGTGAGTTTGTAACGGGTGACAGATCCATCTCTCATGGTGAGTAGGCTCGATGAAAGCACCAATGATGCAACTTATAACTATTAGGGAGAATTGTATATATATCCCTTCAAAAGTTCATAATTACATATATATCCAACCTAAACTTTTAATTACAAATATATCCTTCTTAAACATTAAAATTGTCAAATATATCCAAATAACCATTACTACTATATACTAAAGATCATTTTGTTGTTCTCTCACAAATGCTACAGTAAGTATTATTTTAATCATTAAATTAATATTTTAATAGTAAATATTATAAAACCCGTGATGTTCCCCCGATGTTCCCCCCTCACAACCCTTTTTTTATTATGAAAAAAATTAATAAAATAATTTTATGAACAGTAAAAAATGATAAAAAAAGGGAGCTTAGTGTGTTGGATTACTGGAGAGAGTGGAGAGGATCTGAAGAGGAGACAAGTGTCCGTTCCACTTTTAGTCCAAAAGACATAGTTTCGTTACACTTTTGGTCCAAAAGACATAGTTTCGTTCCACTTTTAGTCCAAAAATTTTAGTCCAAATTTACGGAATTAGACTAAAAGTGGAACGAAACTATGTTTTTGGACCAAAACCAAACCTTTTTTGAATTTTGGACCAAAAGTGAAAACGCACCAAACCATAAGGACCAAAAATTTACTTAACTCTTCCTTTAATTTTGCTGGCACACGTGTGATACAGAGCTCCTCCTCTTCAGCTGGTTGTTAGGCTTGGGCTCTTTGTTTGATTGACTTGCATCAAAAGACACTTTGAATGTCATTGTGATTATAAAACAACGAAATTTTTGGGCACAAAAAACATTGTCAACATCACTATTATAGTATATTTAATCATATAATTAAGCAAAGCAAATGAATGAGACATGTAAACGTTTTTTCTTCATATAATAGAAATGGGTTACCAAGAACTTTTGCAAGTGTTTAGTAAATTGTTACAAGTAGTGAAGTAGATATATTGCCTTGGGCATTTCAAAAATAAAAAAATTAAGGTAGATTCAAAAAACTGCCGTCCATGGGACTCGAAGTCACGACCACGTGGTTAAAAGCCACGCGCTCTACCAACTGAGCTAGAACGGCAGATTTATTTATATATATCCAATTCAGTAAACATTTAAGTAATTCGTATAAGAGTTCTTCATGAGGTCTGTTGAATGTTGATTATGAAAAACAACCACAAGTGCATTACTTTGTGACTTTGTGTTATATTGAGGACTAAAAATTTACTCATTAGGTAAGAATAAAATATTTACTCAGGGCTTGTAATTTGCATATTTTTGTCGATAAAAGTTGATTTGATGTGAATATTATTCAATGTTAGTACTTAGTAGAATAAGAAGAAAGTGGCTGCCCGATTTTCCAATTCCACCTCCAAATTCAAAGATAACGTAGGACGTGAGACTTCGTGGCTATCTATAAATCGACCTGAAAATGTCCAGTTTAAAGTATTAAAAATATCTGATAGGTAACGGTTTGTCTTAAAAAATAACCAAACATGAATGTATTCCCTTAATCTCCAAATCAAAGTAATCTCTGAAAGTTTATTAATGTGTATTTGATTCCAGTTTATTTGCGATCATAATAAGCACTTTAAAGTGCTTACTCAAAACTGCTCAGTTTCTCTAAAATAATAGTCAAGTAATGGATTTTTATGAATGAAGATTTTATGCCGTAATAGATTCTTAATTTTGTCTAATAGATATGGATTGTGTTTGTATAGTTATACATGTTCAAAACAATGTTCAGGAAGCTGTTAGGCTTTTCAAGAATTCTACCATGGATGTTTTGAATCTGGAAATAAATCAACATGTCAATCTTACTCCTGAAATGGCAAATGCGATCAAGGTTTGGTTTTATCTTTCCCGGCTTTCAAGCATGCCTTCTACTTTTCTTCATAACAATGAATGAAGTTTATATATCCCTAATTTATTTTATACAGCAAGCGTAAAGCAAAATAAAGAGAAGAATGGGAATTTGAAGCCATTTATCAGAGAGAAGAATGGTCCTGAATGAATCACTGGTGAGACTTCATTCCATCCTAACATAGAATTTTTAATTATTTTGTTCTTTGTAATCTCAACGCAAATTGTATTTGTCGAGTTTGTGATAAATTTTAGATAAATGTTATGTAGCTCGATGAATGACTTCTAAGTGTACTTAAAGAAAACATTTGACATGTTTAGCCGTTAGGTGAGACTTCCTTTTTTTTGGTACTCCACTTTGGAAGCTCATGGAATTTTAAGGAGAAACTTTTTTGCCGAGATAGGAAAGGCTATATTTTCCGTATTAATAAAATTGGTTTGTAAGTCACATTTTTGTGCTACCATGCGACCATTTGACAGAACTAGCCAAAACTTGATACGTGTAATATTTTTATTCGGCGATTAAGCCGTGAAGAGTTTGCACACCCAAACATGCTACCGTATTTATCAAATTGATATGTTTATTTTTTATTATCAAAGGTTACCCTATCCTTATTTTGTTGAATTGCTTTATAGATAAAGAGATTGAAGCACGTAACAAAATATCGTGTCTTCCACATATGAAGTTTTGTAGTGGCAATTCTATTAACAGCTTGAGAATGTCGACTGTGAAAATGGTCGACATGTGCACTCAAATTAGTTCATGACACATTAAAAGCTCACTTTCCCTTTCCATGTGTCTAAGTATTTATCATTAGGCAATTGTCAGATTTGAAAATACAAGTGGCAAGTTAACTTTATCACACCAGTATAGTGTTGACTGTTTGGACATTATACATGGGCCTAAGTGTTTGGGTGTTGATCACCTATTGATGATTGGGCAGCTGATGTAGGCATAGCCCATTTTATGTTGGCCGAGTTCTACTACTTTATACCATTTGATCATGGGCTTTTGATTATTAAGGTTGAGTTTAGTTTGACGCAATGAGATTGGTCGACTTCTACTACGATGGCCCATGTAGTTGGTTTTCTTATAAGGTGTAATAATGCTTGTTGTCTACATGCCGTTAATTTCTTAAAGGTGAGGTCCTATATACTATGACGCACTGAGACTGAAGTTCTTGCACATACTGTGTATTCATATATGCTTTTGAAATATTTTCAGTCTTCAGCGGCTTATTAGAATGGGAAACAAAGACTGTGAGAGTCTTCATAGATTTTATGGTATACCGTATCCGGGCAAAGAAGGCCTAATATTATAAAAAAAATTCTGACTAAATGACAAGTTAAAAATATTAGACGTCGCATGATGGGTGGTGTTTAGGTTGTTTGGGTAAATAAGCTAATCCAAACACCCCGTATATATAATTTAATGTTGTTGGCATATATAAATTTGAAAGCTTGCAAGAGCAGAAGTGGACGTGTCAAAAATTGAAAAAATAGCATTAGTAGATGTTGATAGTGAGGAGATTCAAGTTTAATCGAAGTATTTTGATACTAGCAGATATAATTATAGAATAACACTATCATACCCCGAGAGGTTAACTTTTGATTTATGATCACCCTTTTAGCATGTGTGTTACTGTTTTAAATGACTCGAAAACTGAAACTAATATGGTGAAATGTTTGTTATCCAATGTATGATCAGAATTTAAAAACTCATCTTTAAACATTCACCGCATTGCCTTTGGTGTTGTTGATTTAGTTTTTCTACCAAGAAAAAGTTATCATATCAAATTGATCCTAAGTTTACATTGCAGTTTCTGGAAGAGTTTGAGTTTTGTGATTATTGTAACGAGAGTTTATTGGGGGAACAGGAATGGGAAAGTGTATAATTTTCCTACTAAGGTGATTGTCAGATGTGGGTAAGTGACTGCTAGATTGGTGCCTATGCTACATGGAAATAAGGTTGTGGCTGCTAGAGTGCCTAAGAAGGTGTTATTGTTTGCTGGGTTGGTTGATGTTTCGCTATGTCTATCGGGAGTACGAAGACCCTTGGTAACTTTGTGAAGGTAGCTTTTACTATTTTTTATTGTGTTTAGATTGCATACGTTTATCATTGAGGTAGTTTTTACTGTTTTTTATTGGTTTTGCCGACAGGTGAGGAGCAAGAAATAATGTAGTGGCAAGAAGAAAGAAAGGTAATAGTTTGTGAAACGTGCAAATACAAAAAACACAGCAATGATGGATAAAAGGCTACATGCTTTGGTTGGCCGTCGTTTTGTTAGAATTGTGGTTATTTTTCTAGCGTCTCGCTCATGATTGCCCCAGAATCAGTGAATTCGGAAGGCGGCTATAACCTCTTATGCCATATGGCAATGTGTCAAATGAACATGTGGGACCGAGTAATGCTGCGACGCAAGGTTAGTGATATTTTGTATATACTTTGTTACATGCCCTGTGATTTTGTAAGTTGTGTCGTTTAAGTGTTCATGATCAATGAGTTATGAGACACGACCTTGATTGTAGGAAATCGCGTGATTTTTAGCCAATATGTAGGTGCGTTGGGATCAGGTCACCGCAGAACTAGGAGTATTTGGGACATACAGAAAATATATATATCAGGTAAAAGTGTCAGAACATCAAAGAAGGGGACGAAAATGAGAAGTTGCTACATTCAATTTCTTCTAACCTATTTCCTATATTTTATCATTTCTCAAACTATTGCCATACAAATTTTTGTTCCGAACGCACAAAGTTTTTTTATAACTTTTACCAAACTGTAAAAGGTATTGAAAAAGGCTCCCGTTGAATTTGTCTGCAGTTTTTTGCCTAATCCCCTGTAAGAAACGGTTAGTGGCTAAGCCACCTGAATTACTGTCTTGAAACTCAAATTCCATTAGAAATTTTAAGAAAATGTTTCTCGGTTATTGATACTGCAACACTGTCAAGAAAGTGGGATTTGCTACCTGTCGAGAAACTTAGAGTACATTTCTTGCAAATAGCAAAGTGCGTAGGACTTTGTATGGATTTATTGTTTTTGAATTGGCATGGAAAAATGTGAGTGCTATCGATTATTTAAATGACTTTAGGTATTTTAGTTTCAACTGAATTGTGTATGTACTTTGTGTTTGAGTCAATGTTACTTTTTCTTACTTAATGAAATGTTCTTAGTTACTGAGCAGATGGATACTTCACTTGCTATAGAAGATGTGAATTTGGTAGTATAGCTGAAGCTGCTAAAGGCATAGCTGCATGGTTTCTAGGGGACATACGGAGGAGCTGTTTTTTTTGAGCAAGAGCGCAGACTCTACGCTAGGTATATTAATTTACACATTTTTTGTTTATTTTATATGAATATCATGAGCTATAATCTTCGTAGCATGTAGTTAATTCACAGGTGTGTGTAACTAAGCTAATGTGTAATATAATGATAATTAGTATATTTTTGGATACTACTGTTAATTCCTAGCTATGGCTTTAGTTACCAGCTAAATAAGAAATTGTTAGCATCTGTTTGTAGTAATGTTTATCGGTGTATTCAATGATTTCTATTGGACGTGATAAAATTTATATAGCGTATATGACAGTTACGGAATGAAATGATGATGTTTGGTGTCGTTAGCAGCTTTCAATGTTTAACCTAGGAGTTGCACCTGAATAAAATAAAAATATTATCTCATATTGTTATAAAGTTGCATCTGAGTAAATGCATTTGCAAGTGCCCTCCTGGACAAGCACTGCAGGTTTCGAGGTGGCTTTGAAAGAAGCTGATTTGGTTTGAAGTATTTACGTTGTCATTTTTCGATTGTTGTTAGGAAATCAAGCCATGTTAGCCGCAGCGAAGCGCGGGTATCAAAAACTTGTTTTATACATATTTAAAACCAAAATATACATAAAAGATATAATTTAAACATAAAATTCCCTATTATACCCTTCTTAGACAACAAGAGTCAAGGACTTTGATCTCTCATTTTCTTTTATTTATTTATTGAAAATCATCTAATATTATTTTAGTTTTTATGATTAAAATTGACAACAACAACACATGGTATCTTGATTTAGTTTTCCATTCTTAATAGGCTTCGTATTTTTATTTCCGATCGACTAGACCCAAATATTTTTCAATGATAAGGCTTCGTCAATAATGCAAGGTTTTAGTTGTATGAATAGCCAATTGCATTTATTAATGTTTGATTTTATATTACCATATTTATAACTGGTTAGATGTATGTGAAAAATGAAACGAAAATTGATTAGTTGTTGATGATGGTACTACTTTTTTTAGGTGAGATGCATCACATTTGTTTCTCCCATTAATGTTCTATATGGTTCATAATTTCATATTATTTGTTTTTTCAATAGTTGTGCTCCCATTCTAGGCAAGTGGAGATCAATGTTGAAGATTTTAGTTGATTATTTTTAGTTGAGTAATAATTAACATCCGAGCACCATTGCATAAAAGAGGGATCTGATGAAGTAGGCATTTTTATGATGTTGAAGAGAAGGGTATAATAGACATTTTATGCTTAAATTATGTTTCTAATGTATGTTTAGGTTTTTAATATACATAAAATAATTATTTGGATATATATGACATTTTAAAGGCTTAAGAGGGATATATATGCAATTAAAAGTTTAGATTGGATATATACGTAATTATGAGCTTTTTGCACACCCCACCACAAGCAATCCTTAAAAGGATCATTTTATCAAAAACCCTAACACCCCCTAAACCCAGCCACCCAAATATTTTTCAAATCTTTGTAAGGATATTTATGCAATTTTCGCTCCTCTAAGTATTAAGTGTGGTTAAAGGACAGGGGAAGTTATTGTATGTGAGAGAGAAGAAGAGAAGAATTGAGAGGGAAAGATATTTGATAAAATAGGCATATGTTACCTATTACCACTAACACACGACATCAACAAAACTCTCCACTAGTGCTACTGTTATTTAATTAGTTGTGAAGGTAGTTTTAGGCTTTACTTGTTAAGTACATTTTTGGTCTTTTTTTTCACTTTTGGTCCAAAATTCAAAAAAAGTTTGATTTTGGTCCCAAAGACATAGTTTTGTTCCACTTTTAGTCCAAAAGACATAGTTTCGTTACACTTTTGGTCCAAAAGACATAGTTTCGTTCCACTTTTAGTCCAAATTTACGGAATTGGACTAAAAAGTGGATCCCCCCCGAACTATATTTTTGGTACCAAAACCAAACCTTTTTTGATATTTTGTGACCATTAGTGAAAAACCACAAAACATAAGGACCAAAAATTTACTTAACTCTTCCTTTAATTTTGCTGGCACACGTGTGATACAGAGCTGGTTGTTAGGCTTGGGCTCTTTGTTTGATTGACTTGCATCAAAAGACACTTTGAATGTCATTGTGATTATAAAACAACGAAATTTTTGGCACAAAAACTTTGTCTAACATCACTAATATTTAGTTGTATTAATCATTTATTAAGTCAAAGAAAATGAATGAGACAATGTAAACGTTTTTTCTTCATATATTAGAATTGGGTTACCAAGAACTTTTGCAATTTCGAAGTGTTTTAGTAAAATTGTTACAAGTAGTGAAGTAGATTTATTGCTTGGGCATTTACAAAAAATAAATAAATTAAGGTTGATTCAAAAAACTGAAGGTCCATGGGGACATCGAAAGTCTACGACCAGTGGTTAAAAGCCAGCGCTTACAACTGAGCTAGAACGGCAGATTTATTTATATATATCCAATTCAGTAAACATTTAAGTAATTCGTATAAGAGTTCTTCATGAGGTCTGTTGAATGTTGATTATGAAAAACAACCCAAGTGCATTACTTTGTGACTTCGCCCATTAGGTAAGAATAAAATATTTACTCAGGGCTTGTAATTTGCATATTTTTGTTGATAAAAGTTGATTTGATGTGAATATTATTCAATGTTAGTACTTAGTAGAATAAGAAGAAAGTGTCTGCCCGATTTTCCGATTCCACCTCCAAATTCAAAGATAACTTAGGACATGAGACTTCGTGGCTATCTATAAATCGACCTGAAAATGTCCAGTTTAAAGTCTTAAAAATATCTGATAGGTAACGGTTTGTCTTAAAAAATAACCAAACATGAATGTATTCCCTTAATCTCCAAATCAACGTAATCTCTCTTTTTTCAGGTAAAAGTGAAAATGGGTCGGTTGAAACACTTGAGTGGGGATGAGAAAAAGTTACTAGATATAAATTATCTAAGCTAGTAGATATATAAACCCATTAGATATATGGTATGGAAAAATCAAAAAGACAAAGGTTGCCAAGTAATTACAAACAAAATACTTCCGATACAAAATGAAATACTAGTCGATACCAACAAAAAACACTTCAATTAGCGAAACATTTCGTCATCCAGCAGATTTTTAGGTGATCTTATTTAGAAGATGAGGGGTGGAAACGCAAAGATGTATTTGGTAATTTAGAGGCGTTTGGTTCAAATAAAGAACAGAAATAAAAATGTAGTAAGGTACAGAGAAACTCTTATCAATATCCTCGAAAAATATCATGCTAGATTTTTTTGTGGTGGTTCAAACGAGAAAAAGAAAATGACGTGCGTTCGATGGGAAAATGTTCTAGCGTCTCGTGACCAAGGAGGTTTGGGTATAGGTAGTCTAAAGGCGTTCAACTTAGCTTTATTGCAAAAATGGCGTTGGAGATTCACTATCAATCCGAACCTTTTATGGGTTAAGCTTATCAAAGCTATCCATGGTTACGAAGCAAGTTTTGATGGTAAAGGATGCGCTACCTCTGGAATTTGGTCCACCATTGTCGGTTCTACAAACTATCTGCACTCCCACAATCTTCTTCCTAAAGACTTGTTGAAGTGTCTTCCTGGAAATGGTACATCTATTGGATTTTGGAAAGATCTTTGGCTTGGTGAGGAACCTTTATGTTCTAAATACAATCGCCTATTCCGTCTCGATGTGAATGAAAATTGTTTACTTAGTGAGCGTTATAACGAAGGTTCATAGAATTGGCAATGGCATAGCCCCATTACCTCAGGTCGCACTCAATCTATGTTCCAATCCCTTCAAGTGGAGCTTGCTTATGTTAACCTTTCGTCTACTCAAGACTCGTGGAAATGGCACATTGGAAGTGATGGATCCTTTACAGTGGCTTCTACTCGAACTCATAGTGATCTCTCAATGCTCCCATCATGGGCTTCTTCAACAGCATGGATCAAGTGTCTACCTAGAAAGATCAACATTTTCCTTTGGAGATTCAATCTAGATAGGCTCCCGCATCGCCTCAATCTATCTAAGCATAGCCTCGATATCGATTCCATTATCTGCCCGGTTTGCAACATCAATGTGGAATCTGCTGAGCACGTTTTTTTCTCTTACGAAATGGCTGCTCAAGTTTGGCGATTGATTCGTATTTGGTGTAACATCTCTGATAGTGCTATGCCTTCATACTTGAACTGGAGTTCATGGATTGACGCTATACCACGTCCTCAAATAAAGAAGAAAAAACTTTTTGTTATCATCGTTTGCATGTTGTGGACAATTTGGAAATATCGTAACGATGTCACTTTTAACTCTTAAAACTTGAGGGAAAGTGATATCTATGATCATATTCGTTTATGTTCTTTTAATTGGCTAGAATTTAGAGGTAGATTAGTTTCCAATTGGAACGATTGGCTTTGTAATCCCTTGTAATGTTCTAGCATCTTGCTAGTTTTTAATAATAATCCGTCGTTCAAAAAAAATTAAGGAATGTAATAAGTATTTTTTTAGAAAGATAAACATATATTACGAGAATCACCAAAAACAATACACAAGAAACGGCATCCCAACTCCTTAACAAGCTACTTAAGGAGAAAAAGACCCAAACAAAAAGCACAACAAGAAGTGCATGCATACAGCAAAACTATAACCAAGTGCTAACCAATCTAACTGATACGACCCTGTTCGGGGTTGTGTCGGGATAGGGGACCATTTTTAGCGTGTGCGAGCTCCTTAAGAATATAGAGAAGAATAAGAGATAGATTTGCACCACTATAACGTGTGCGAGCTCCGTAAGAAAGAAGAGAGAAGCTTAGAGATTTATTTGATAAAACATATCCTATATTGATGAAAATCATTTGGTATTTTTAGCCGAATAATTACAAGATAAGCACGAATACTTTTTCCTAGTCAAATACCGATTAATGACTTTCCTAAACAAAGAGACCAACGTAATTGACTTTCCTAGACAATGAGACAACATAAATGACTTTCCTAAACAAAATAGTCAAACATGATAAATACTTTCCTAACACAAGACATTCCTAAACATAATTGTCGGATCCATGAAATCACTTCACTTCATAATTGAGAACAAGAAATTAAGGAAGAAGATGATGAGAAATGTAGAGAGAGAGAGAGTAGAGAGAGAAAGTGAGAGAGAAATGAGATGATACTTGCAAAAGGAAATAATACAAATGACCAACTCACCTCACCTACCTTGGTGAGGTGTATATGTATCAAACTAAAAGGCTTACTTGCCTTTAGTATTTCTACGGGCCAGGCTCGGGTTTACTTGGGCTTTCGCCCGATACACGTGACCGGTTAGCTTACATTTACGAGCCCGTTTACCCGTCTAGCCTATTACAACGTATATTAATTAATGACTGAGACGAAATATAATTAATGAACGAACTTCCATTGTTCGACTCAATATTTTGAGGCTAACAATCTCCCCCGAAGTGAGTTCATTGTGACACTCCTTCGTGAGATCAATGAGATTACTTTTTTCGTTAAGCTCTTGTGATCTTTGTTTCTGTCTACGTTGTAGGCTTGTTCCTTCATGCTTTGTGATCTTTGATCTTTAGCATTTGTCATTGTCTTTTGACTTTGTCTTTTTGCCCGAGATCTTTAAATCTTTATCCTTCCGTCTTGATCGTCTTTGCCACCAGTGCGTCTTGGGTTTGACCAACATGCTCATACTTTGCATCATCTTGAAAGCTTGCAAATAATCTCCCTTGATAGACTTGATATCTTTGAAGGAAGATCTTGTACATCAGAGTTTGTGCGAAAGTCTTTGTCTTTAATTCTTGAGCTTTCATGATTCTTGAATCTCGATGCTTATAGTATGTCTTTGTAGTTTGAGCATGAGCAGGTGTAATGAAACGATACTTCAGCTGGAATAAGGTATCACCTTCTCCATTCTTTATGAATCCTGAAATAAAACAGTTTAGAATAATGCGTAATTGTACTTGTGTTTTGCTGTTTTTGTGGACGATTATGCTTTGTCATTCGTCCGGATTTGGTTAGATTTTAACTTCGGTTCTATAGGGAAAAGTTTTACAGTATAAATATTGTACCTGTGATCAGGTAGATTCAAAGAATCTCCTTGATAGGGTTTCATTCAAAGAGTTGGATCTGCTAAACACAGATGTATTAGAATTACCATGCTTGCTAGTTTCATTAACGAAGTCTCAAAAGCAGACAACACGGTATGAGTGAATCAGACTAGTTACTATCTTTCTGATTAAGCCGTTAATTCATTTCCTGGAACAAGTTTGATTCACATTGAATTGCACCATCGTTTCTTTCCAGTTGACACAAGTTTGATTCATATAGAATCTCGCAAGTCACCTACCAAGAGCTTGTTTGATGCTGGCTCAAGCAGGATTTCCATCTTCATTGTGAGTACATAAGTATCACTCGGATGTTCTGGCACAATCACAAGGATTATATGCGTAGGAATCTTGTTAACGATTGTGTAATAATGGTGTTTCAACAAGTTGTTAGAATGGAATGTGTCCTAAGAATCACAAGGATAATGCGTAGGACTCTTGTTAACAGCTTGTGAACTTAATGATGTTCAACAAGTGTTTGTCATGGAATGTGTCCTAATGAGATTTATTTGATGATCTCTTGGCTCTAGACTCGATTAGTGCGTTTTGGTTTTTAGTAATCGGAGGCTGGAGCAGACTGCCACCTATTCAATATTAACTAACTCGGAGTGAGAAAGTCAATAGAACTCGTGTGTATCACTGTGACAAATGAGACAAGTTTCTTTTGAGAGAAACCCGAATGGCTAGGAAGGGTTGTGCATTGCATCACTGGGTCCATGATGTCGTCTTCAATGTCAGCAATCAACATTGTGATTCTGACAGCATATGTATTGACCCGGTTTCTACCTAAGTTGTGTGGAGGGCTACTTTCTTTAGACCCTTTATCCATACATTTCTTTTTAATTCTTCAACCCCTTCAATGCTTACCAAGACGTCATTACTAACACCTTGTTGTGATTGTTCCAGTGTTAGCTCAATCTTAGTCAGACTTCTAGCCTTTACACATTCATCTCCAATCATTCCTAAGGACTGCTATTTCTAACTATGGAGTGTCCTTGGGTAGATCCCTCTGGTTCTGGTTGGATCATAGGACTGATTCCTAATCTAACCACCTTATGACTTCATAATCATCGTGAAATTAAGATGTTGTTGGGTATAAGATCGAACCATAAAACCATTTCCGAATAGCACTTTGAGTCTTTTAGATCACATTTTAATTACATTTCTCCCCTTATTTTAAATTCTAAGTCACTTAGTTTTTGAAATACTGTGTGATTAAAATTTATCTTGAAAAGGCCATGGGGAAAAATGTTGAAGCTTAGCATGAATTATTTGGAACTGTTTCATCTTGCTCCCCCTCAATTTTACATATGTTTGACACCAATAAAAATGATACCAAGTTGTAAAATCGATATAAAATTGAGGTTGAACACTTAGTCATCTTATAACTATCATTCTATTGAATTGTCATTATTATCTTGTTGTTATTAAGAGACTTTTTGGGAATGGTTTGAATACATAAGAATTGTCGTGATATGATGTATCCAAACTCATTAAACTTTGTTTTTCGAAAAACTCCCGCTTGAAAGATGGATTGTTAAACACATAATTTTGAAAGATTATGAATCGTCGGTGAGAAATTCTTGAAAAATTGTGTTTAGCATTTTGAAAAACATCAAGTTAGAAGACTTCTCTTCCAACTCTAAGGGTAAGCGCACTTATGCGTACACTTTCCTTTTTCTTGAGCTTAAAACTTTGAATGTCTGGTAAGAACAGCTCAAGACAGAGAAAAGTTGATTTTTCTCGTTGTTAGGATAAGTTATTTTTATAGATAAACTTTCCTTTCTTTGAAGTCCGGGTTATGTATTGATATTTGCACATAAGCCATTAAGAAAAATTAGAAATGACATGTTTTGAAAGCATTTGAAACTCCTGTTCGAACTTCATTTACACGCCCGTGTCGATATTAATCAACATTTCTAGGTACGTAAATGTTATCGATTCCAAGAGACATGTCGAGAAGAATATTTTTTGAAACATTTTCTGATTTTTTGATTTTGTATTTTCTTTTTGAAATTTTATATTTTTGTATTTTTCTTTTTTCAAAAATATGTACATGTTGATGTTTGATGAAGTATCAAGCAGATTCTTTTGTCAGAACCTCCAGTTCTGCTGGAGTCAAACATCTCATACCAATTCGTCTGACGAGATACTGAAACCTTTCTTCGGGAAGGGCTTTAGTAAACATGTCAGCCAATTGGTATTCAGTTCTGACAAAGTACAATTCAATTATACCGTTTTCAACCTGTTCTTTGATGAAATAATACCGAGTATGGATGTGCTTGGTACGGGAATGCTGCACGGGGTTGCATGATATTGCTATGGATGACTGAGAGTCGCAATACAACGGTATTTTATTGTAGTTGGAGCCATAATCTTGAAGCTGTGTCCGCATCCACATTACTTGAGCACAACTTGTAGATAACGTCACGTATTCAGCCTCTGCGGATGACATTGCAGTACAATCTTGCTTCTTTGACATCCAACTGACTAGCTTATCACCTAGGAATTGTATTCCTCCAGAAGTGCTTTTGCGAGTATCAACGCAACCGGCATGATCGACATCTGAAAAAGCTGTTAGTTCAAAGCCAGAACCCTTCGGATACCAGAGTCCAATTTTAATGGTACCTCTTAAGTATCAAAAGATCCTTTTAACCTCTTTGAGGTGTTTTTCAGTCGGTCTTGCTTGATATCTCAATAACAAACTGCTTGCACTATGTCTGGTCTACTAGATGTCAGATACATGAGTGACCTGATTTTACTACGGTAGTCAGTTTGGTCTACGGGTTCACCACTCAAGTCTGCATCTAATTTAGGTTTCGTAGCCATTGGTGTACCAATGCTTTGTCCTTTTTCCATACCATGTTTTTTAAAAATCTCTAAGGTGTACTTGGCCTGATTGATAAAAATACCTCGTAGGGATTATTGGATCTGAAGTCCTAAAAGAATTTCATTTCCCTCATTAAGGACATCTCAAATCTACTGTGCATTAATTTTTCAAATCGTTTAGAAAATTTAGGGTTTGTGGAACCAAAAATAATGTCATCAACGTAAATTTGCACAAGTAGAATGTCCTCCCCGTATTTTATCGTGAATAGGGTCGGGTCAATGATACCTTTAGTAAAACCTTTGGAAATCAGGAATTTTGAGAGTTCATCATACCAGGCTCTCGGAGCTTGTTTTAATCTATATAAAGCTTTCCTTAGACGGTAAACTTTTTCTGGATGATCAGGATCAACGAATCCGTCTGGTTGTGCAACATAAACCTCCTCCTTCAATAGACCATTAAGAAATGTCATTTTCACGTCCATCTGATAAATTGGAAAAGACTTGTGTGCAGCATATGCGACAAAAATCCTAACAGCCTCCAAGCGAGCAACTGGAGCAAATGATTCTTCGAAATCAATACCCTCTTCCTGAGCATAACCCTTTGCTACAAGTCGTGCTTTGTTGCGAATTACAGTTTGGTCTTCATCCTTTTTGTTTTTCCATAACCACTTTAGCTTGATTACGTTCTTGCCAAAAGGTTTGTCAACGAGTTCCCAGACTTGTAGTCTGTCAAACTAATGAAGTTCTTCCTGCATTGCTTCTATCCATACAGAATCATCCATTGCGTCCTTAATGTTTTTATGTTCAACAATACTCACGGTGAGTGCGAACATACACATTTCAGGATCTGTTGTAAGTTTTCATCTTTTTTGCACTGGCTTGGATGGATTGCCACGAACTTGAGTTAACGGGTGATCTTTTGTCCATCGGTATTCTGAATCTTGAGGTTGATTGAAGGTATGCATATTTAAAGTACCAATATTGCGTGAGGAAGACTCAGCATTTTCTTGTACCGGTGTACAGAAAGGATTGGTAAATTCTGCTTGATTATCGTTGTTTTCCTCAGCATGAACATTTGTTGGAGTTGTCGGTTCTGATGTAGGTTGAATATGCGTTGAAGGTAGTGTGTCTTTTTGAATAGAATTGTCGGTGGGAGAAGAAGACTTGTTGACACGAGAAGTACCATCATTGAAAAATTCATCATACAAAGGACCGAAAAGAAGATCCAACTCTTGTTGTGATGGAACTGTTGTATCTGCTGAAGGAGAAACATTTTGTAGTTCTGGTGCTGGGTCAGGATTGTCATAATATGACGCCTTTTGTCGTTGGTGAACGAGGCCTGAAGTGTCATTAGCAACAGATGTCTCAAACATCTGTTTGGTCTCATCAAATCTGAGATGGATGGATTCAACTATCAACCTTGTTCTCTTGTTGTAGACACGATATCCCTTTGACTGAGTGGAGTATCCTACCAAAATGCACGGATCCCCTTTTTCTTTCATCTTATCTAAGTTTTCACCATCTCTGGTTAGGTAACAAGTGCAACCAAAGATGTGAAGGTGTTTAATTGAGGGTTTTCTGTCATTAATGATGTGAAGTGTGGATCCAATCTCTTGAAATTCTTCTTTGTCAAGTTGCTTTGTTCTAATTTGATCCATGTTTACGGAAACATTGTGCCTATAAAAGTTTCTAACATCTTAACCATAGAGTGTTTGCAAATAACGTTCTGAATCGCAGACTGATTTGAGTTCCTTTAAGTTGTCGTGTGAAAGATGCTTGAGGTGTGAATGAGTTTTTGAAAAGTACATGCATTCCTTTGTGCTTTGTCTTTGGAAATTGCATCCAATGCTTTACTTCTTGAACTGTGCATTTTGAATCTGCAACTTTTTGTCATCCAACCTTTTCTGAATCTTTTGTGCATGAATGATTGTTTTGAGCATATAATATTCAATGAAATCAAAGTTTTTGAGTATTATTTCTTTGAAGAGTTGAGGTTCCATGCTAGTATATGGCAGCGATAAGTCCTTTCTTGCATTCCTTACCATCTATACTTGAAGGCTTTATTAGCACGGAGCTAAAAAATTTCTCTAATTGTGTCTTGTGCACTCTAAAGGCAATTTTTGGCAATTGGGACTCAAGATAGTTTCTTTGTAAGTTAGTTGTTTCCAGTGTATCATGTTCTGAGTTAACGTTCTTGTTGAATGTGTAACATCTTCTCCAAAAATATGGACTAAATGCACGTTCAAATTCACTTTTAGTGGATGCCGGTTCAAGTATTCGTGTGAAATTTGATTTAAGTGTACGCTAAGACCGTTTAGGCAACCGCCTTTCAAGATCGTTGCTTGTTTTTGCATTTGTCATGCATTTGTTGTTCTTTCGAATCTAGAACACGAAGATAAAGTATCTTTCGTTTCCATTTTACCGTGAAATTAAAATGGGAAATTGATTTGGAGGATCTTTAATGCAGGTTTAAAGTGATTGTTGTTGTGGATTGAATTCAATTAACGTTCACGGGATTTTTACAAATTCTTTGATTAAAACCGAGAGAAGGAATCGTATCTTTCGCTGGGGGGGATTTTTACAAACTCATGAAGAACCGTAAAACATATGATTATTTGTTGTTGAAATCTGTTGAAGAACTTGAACTTTCGTTAACGATTTGTTGAGACTAATAACGTATGACAGGGGAAATTTCTTACAACGAAAGGGCTAAAATTGAAAATTTTGAAAACTAAAATGTAAAACTAAAAAATAACAAAAATTAAAAGTTTAAAAGTGAAAAAAAAATGAAAAAGTTTGAAAGTAAAAGGTTCTATTTAATTTTGCTTAAAAAACAAAGGTTTAATATAAGCAAGTTAAAATTTAAATGTAAAAAATAAAAATTGTTTTAAAGTTGAGGGACTGCATGTGACAACTTTGTATTTAGTTTATTAATAACAACTTTCCCTCCATTTTTTTTTCATCTTTTTCGTTTTGAAAACTGTAGAAGTAAGAACGACTATGGTTTTGATCTTATGAACCGGTACGGTTATCGTCGATAACAACTAAATATACCACGTTGATCGAAACGAAGTCACGAGTACGATGATGTAAGTCTTAAGCCCCGTCGTTTAATGTCACTCGAAATCGAAAAACCCAAAATACGTTTAAAACGTATAAAATTTTTCTCGTTCGGTTCCTAAATGTTACTCGTTCGGTGCAACTTAAAAAGTTACTCGTTCGGTCGTCTTTGGAATGTTGCTCGTTCGGTCCTTCCAAACTGTTTCTCGTTCGGTCCTTGTTATTGTACTCGTTCGGCTCTTGAGTTTTTCTGTCGTTTGGCTCTCAAGTGGTATCGCTAGTTCGGCTCTACCTTGAAGAAACTAGTTCGGTCCTTGATGAAATCACTCGATCTGTGTTGGTCAAATGACTTCTTACTCGGTTCTGGCTCAAGAAAAATACACTCGTTCGGTGCACACTAGTCAAGAACTCGTTCGGCTCTACAAAAGTCCACTCGTTCGGTTGACAAAGGGTTTGCTCGTTCGGTTGACACTACTTGGCATTGGTTCGGTCCTCAGGGTTTTGAACTCGATCGGTTCACAACTAGATCGGTGCTTTTGTTCGGTTGTCTAGATCGGTGAGACAAAAATATCAAACACTTAGAACACGTCTTCTTCTTCTCTTGGGTTTCGCCTTGTTTGTTCAAGCCGTGACCAAAATAACTTATAAATAAGCTAATATGACTTCGCAAATAAGCCACGAAAACATTTTTATAAAAAACAATAAGCTACAAGAAAAAAATGACGTTGAAAAAGAAAAAAAAACTCAAAAAAATACTTAACATGTTGTTTACCCTTTTTTCAAACTGAAACGCACCCTTGTTGATACATATTGCACCATTCCTACTAGTGATAATAGTGTAGACCCAAAATAAATGAAACAGAAGAAACAATAATTTTGGCCCACTAAAATAAAGAGTAATATGCAAAAGAAGTAACGAAACAGTAGGAAAAAAAAACAAGTCACGTGATACCAAAGAAGTAATAAAACGTGAGAATAATCCCAAAATATTCGAATCAATAAGCTTTAAATCACCACAACTAGACCACTAAACCCACCCGAGGCGAGTGATACCAAATGTCGGAACCAAATATCACTTTCACTTCATTATTGAAACAAGAAAAATAAGATGAGATAAAATATGGAAGAAATTTAGAGAGAAGTTAGAGAGAGAAAGTAGAGAGAAAAAGAGTTGGTTAATTCTTGCAAATGAGAAATGAACAAATGAGAATCAACACCATTTTCCATAGTGGAAAATGGTATATATACCCTACACAACTACATGGGGCGTGTGGGCTTTTACTTGGGCCGGGCTCGGGATTGACTTGGGCTTTAGCCCGATACACATACAATATTAGCTTACATTTACGAGCCCGTTTACCCTTCTAGCCTATTACAACGTATAATTAATTAAGTGACCGAGACCTAATATAATGAACGAACTTCTTTGTTCGACTCAATATTTTGAGGCTAACAGGGTGAAATCAGAAAAGTTAGCTAAAAGGGAAACATGTCAATTAGGTTGAACGGTCAAATGGGATGAAAGTCACCCAAAGTGTATCTTCAATGCTTACAGCCTCTTACTTCATATAAAGTTGAAGTACTTTGTATCATTCGTCTATTTTATGGCTTCTGCAGGTGGTGACTCGTGAAGCAATATACCCTGGCATAATGGATAATAGCTTTATAGCTTACTTCATAAATGGGGCTCTCCCCTATGCTCAACGCTACATTTATAGCT
>BQNB010082541.1:0-15000 GCA_026074375.1 Tanacetum coccineum
ACTTTACCCATAAAGTATCTTTTTTATAGCTATTTTCACACATGTTTGGCAAGTAAGTCTTCATTCCAATTGTACAAATCTTTTAATCCTAATCTTCCTTGATCTTTTGGCTTACACACATAATTCTAAGTAGTTTTAGCTTTACCTTTAGCAGAATTACCCTTATTCCACAGAAACTCTTTCAAAAGTTTGTTTATATTTTTTATCACAATTTTAGGTAAAAGGAAGACTGAAGCTCAATACACATGAATATATTGCAAAACAGTAGCTATGGGTTGCAGTCTTCCTACATAGGAGAGACTTTTATTTTTCCAATCATTCACTCTCTTTTGGATTTAATCAAAGAGACATGTGCAATCATTGATGCCTAATCTTTTTGAAAGAAGAGGCACTCCTTGAATTCCTCAATACTACTCTTAATAACTTCCACATATGAGATATCACCATGACACCACGAGGTTATCAGCAAAACAGACATGGATAAGCTTCATTGGTTTGCACCCAAAGTGGTATTGAAAGTCTCTATAATTTTTCTTTTGAGCACCAAAGTAAACAAATAAGGAGATGTTGGAGTTTATGACCAAATTAACCATTAACTACACGAGTACGCAGCGGAAAACATATAGTCACGTATAGAAAAATAATCAACAAAGAGATTGATGACGTGTACCTTTTAGCAATTAACGTAACCACCGTCTTCAATATACGCGTGTGTATAATATTAAATACCACGCAAACCACCCAAAATCTAAACGAAGATTTCTCTACTTTGACACATACAATACGTTCGTAGCAAACAGTAATGTATGCTAGTACTAGTAGTGATTAGCAAACGAAACCCGTATCTAAACTATCAACTAAACCGGATGACCCTTTGAGATCTTAAGGTCGAACCGCAACAAATCGAAACCCCTTGAGGGTTTTTTTTGATCGAACTAGGGAGGAGAAGAGAAACCGAAACCCTTTGTGGGTTTTGGTCCGGTCGAACAAAAGGGAGAGAGCAAGAGAAGGTTTAGGGTTTTTCTTTTCAAGTTATGAGAAACAATGAACCCAAGACCTCTGTTTATATACCCTCATTACTTGGCATGCAAGTAAGCAATCCCAATCCCTTTTGGATTGGGGTATTCGGCCGACTAAGGAAAAGAGGGGGCAACCCGTAACTTTTCTTTCTCCGGTTTTACATATTAGTCATCTCGGTTTAACATTTAAACAAGTAACTAATATAGTTAATAACCGTTTGTTAAATCACTAATAATATATTACATTAATATATTAAATCACTAATAATATATTACATTAATATATTAATATTATTGTTCTTACGTATAACACGTGCGTTTTTATAGGCTCGAATAAATTTTCGGACATATATATTATTTCTACGTGAACATAATCTAACAATGTGATCCAACAAATCCAGTTTATACGTAAGATACTAAGAATATACTGAATTTTTACTCAAGGATATATAGTTTATTGCAAGCATATTTGATGCACACATTGTTTTTTTGATGCCCACATTGTTTTTTACATGCCGAGAAGTCTAGAAGTCTAGCTAGAAAATGATTAGACATTCTTGACCAAAATGCAACCAATATGAGAGTTTTGATCACTGGGGTTAACATGTAATGTATTTTAAAGTTATACGTAGTAACTTTTCATCACTGGGGTTAACATGTAATGTATTAAAGTAGAGAGTTAATTGCATTTTTGGTCCCTGTGGTATGACCAAATTGCAGGTTTGAGACCTTAACTTTTGAAATTACAGTGATGGTTTTTATTTTTAAGTTTCTGTTGCAAATTTGGTCCTCAGGTCGAGACCAAACTTGCAATTTGGCCAAACCACAGGGACCAAAAATGCAACCCAAAAGGACCAAACCTGTAACCCAAACTTGAAAATAGGGACTATTACTGTAATTTTAAAAGTTAGGATCTCAAAACTGCACTTTGGCCATACCTCAGGGACCAAAAATGCAATTTACTCTGTAGATAAATGAGTTTGATCTTTCATTTGGATTGTTAGTCAACACGTGTAATTAGCAAACGAGATGCGAGTGTGGCGTGTCAAATGCAAACGAAGGAGACCACAGAATATATAGTGGTCCATAATAAGCTCTTCAAGTCAAGATAAATGGATGGTCTAGACTAGTAGTATCACAAATAGACAAATTTACATTATTACAAGAATTTAATAATAGATGTCAGTTATTTTGCATACCAGTTTCTTCTTAAATACTAAGGGATTAATCTATACTAGGGGTGAGCATGGTGCGGATCGGTGCGGTTTTTGGCAAAAACCACACCGCATCCGCAATTGCAGTTTTTAAAAAGTGAGAATCCGCAACCGCGCGGTTTTTGCGGTTTCGGTTTTGCGGGTTTTATTTCGGTTTTACGGGTTGTGCGGGTATTAACCGCACCGCACCATCACTTATAATTTATATAATTAATGTGGGTTTTTTACGGTTTTTTGTTTACAATGTTGGTTTTTTCGGTTATAACAATGCATATATTTAAGGTAAACACACACATTACCTAGAATATTATTGATAATATGCATTAGAAGCCTTATAACGCACATTAAATAATCAATGTGGCGTTTTTTGGTTTTATAAAATTAATGTGCGGTGCGGTGCGGATTTCGCGGTTCGATTTTACGGATAAAACCGCAACCGCACCGCATTTTGCGGTTTTATTTTTTCTTAAAAGCGATCTACCAGTTTTTGCCGTGGTGCGGTTTTTGTGGTGCGGGTTTTTGCGGATTTTGCGGTTTTGCGGTTTGCGGTGCGGTTTCTGCTCACTCCTAACTAACAGTACTAATAAACTAACTAACAGTACTAATTATACTGGTAGTACTATCATTTGTACTAGCAGTACTAACTAATATAACTAGCAGTACTAACTACTTAGTCTATTTCTTCAGTCATTAGCATCAGTATCAATCTTGAACCCGCAGTAGTAAAGTAGTACTGGCAGTAGTAACTCAAAATTCCAAACAATAATCCCAATACTCACACCCAAATCTAAAAGCACATACCACATATTCGACCACCGTCATCACCAATAATTCCGGCGACCAAATAAACACACTTGATTCATGAATCTCTATCTAACTCCCTTTATAATTAGTAGGTTTAGAAAACAAAATCGAATAAAAGGTTTCATCAATAATATGGTTTTGAAAACAATCATCCTTCAACGGGTATGATCTTTTCTTTATTTTAATTCTATTAATGTTTTTGTATCAAAAATAGGGTTTTTTAATTGATTTCTATTTTTTTATATGTGTTTTGATTGTATTAAAATGGTTTTTAAGAATTCTACTTATTGTGTGTTGAAACGCTTGTGTTTCGTAGGATTGTTGGGAGAAGTTTACGAGATACTTTGATGTGGATTTGAAAGAGGTGAAATTGAAAGAAGGCTGATACATGATGGATTTCCCATTAAAGCAGTAGAAATGGTGGATGAAATGTCAAGGTAAATTATGGTGTCATTATGGTTTTTAGTTTTATTTATCTATATGTATATATCGATTTCACTGTCATTGATAACACTTCCTACTGGGCTGATGAGAGCTATGTATACTTATGCAGATTGATCACACTTCCTACTGAGCTCATGAGAGGTATGTATACTTATACATAATTTTTTTACCTTCCACAATAAAATTTATAATATATCTTATATTCTCGTGTTAAGATGTTTTTGTGTTATCAACCTTGCAAAAAAAATATTGGCTTCTTGCCATTACTTGAAGCTTACTACCATTTTCCATCATGTTAATCTCATATTCAAAATAAAAACGACAACCCACAACAACAACCTTTTTTTGCTAATTCAACCTAGGAAACTTTATAAGTCGTCGTCATTGATTGTTCTTATAAAATCATGATGTTGCGTTCATCTTGGCTTCTTTATTTTTCAGGAACTTTGGTTAGTGGGTTTTATGATTTTCCACTTTATGGCGCTGATAGTAATCATCACATTAAGGAAGAATATCAACTTTCAGATGTACGTCTTCCTTCCTTCATGTAGGTTTACTATCTTTGTAACAACAGTTTATATTTTTTCAATTTCTGTCAAGCTATTGGGCAAGAATTACGTCTACACATGTAATTGGTGGAAACAGGTCGGTCCAGATTTGCTTGACAAAAAATAGTTTCTGTATCCGCTATTTTGAACATTTGGGGTCTCAAATATGATTTACAAAGTTAAGTATTTTAGTTATTATAAGAATCTGACTTTTTAGATAAAATGATTTAAGGGGTTTTGTGTGTTCTAAATAGATTTGGACAAATTTCAATCCGTGATCTTTTTAGTTAATCGTTGTTGTTTTTATGTTAACCGGCATATATCATTACTTGAATTGACCCATTCATAAGAAAGGGGTTGAAAGTGTTGCCACATAATACGTACTTTATAATCTCTTTCTTCTGATTCAAAGAATGAATGGCGATAGTTCTGATTTTAGGTTACAAAGGAAACAATGATAAATGCTTTTTGTTATAGGTTGTGAATTAGAATTATAAATGCTATTGAGATTGTTTAGGAAAAAGAATCATGAAGTCGATACCGGCTTTTCTCATTTTTATACAAAACTTTTTTGTGATAAGGCGTGGGTGTTTTCCTGCTACTAAACACATCGTTGTGTTTCATGAATGATACGTACTACTAAGCTTTATTGTTTTCCTACTACTAAACACATCGTTGTGTTTCATGAATGATACGTACTACTAAGCTTTGTTGTTTTCCTACTACTAAACACATTGTTGTGTTTCATGAATGATACGCACGAACAATCTGTAACTTTTGATAAGTTAAGTTGTTACTCTTTGGCATAAAAATGACAAAACGTGAATACTTTTACTAAGCTTTGTCCGTATCAATTAGTTACTAAATTGGTATTGATAAACAGAAAATGACTAATATGGACCATTGATATAACTAGGTTGAATTATGAATACTTTTACTAAAGTGTTTGATCAAATGCAAAGGTGTTCTAGGTGAATTATGAAGTGGAGTTGTGGTTGTTGGTATGAAAAGTATAGATGGAATTGATGCCTACAGATTGTTTGATGAAAGTTTTGCAAGAATTGGGTCTTTGGTAAGTTTTTTGTTTTTTTAATCAATCTCTTTAGGTTTTTATTTCAGTTTATGCATGTGTGTGGTTGGGGATTATTAAATTTATAGGCCTCTTTATAATAGTTTGTGTTTTAATGCTATGAGGGTGTTTAGGATTATATGATGTATACAGGCACATAAAGAAATAGTGTTTTGATTTGCTTATTATTGTTCACATTTTGTTGCGTAATTCAGTAGGATAATAGTATTACTCATCAAACATTTTGATGTCATTTGCCATTTGCAGGAGTGGACAGACCAAAATCCATAAATAATGTGAGATTAAAAGGGGAATCATCAGGTCCAAAGGATAATAATCTATATAGTCAATTGTGAACATTGTCACCCCGACATGGTCCAAGCTATCATAAACCAAACACTGAACATACAACACTCCACTGTTCTTTATCTTAAACACGCGGTTACTGATTTTGCTGAAACCTTGGCTTCCAAGGTGCCTGTCGATTTGAAGGTTCCGTTTCTCTCTAACCTTACATACATTTGTTAAATACGTATAAGCTTATATATGCTTCTTCTAGCTTATATAAAGCCGTTTTTATATATTGTCCAAACAACCCATGAAGTGTGTAATTTGCGTCATTAGGACTGATCATACACATAGTTTTTGTAGAAAGGCCGGGTTATGTAAGAATGGGCTTTATAAAGACTTGACTCCTCTTTTTAGCCTTTGTTGTAATTTCACAAGAATATTGATATTTTATATACTTTGTCTAGGCTAACGTTACATTACTATTGTATACCGATGTTCCGCGGCAACGCGCGGGTAACAAACCTTGTTATGTTATTTGTAAAATACCCCTAAATTAGGGTCGGGTTCGGGTCACTCAGGTCGGGTCAAGACTCAAAAAACATACCCGAACCCGACTCGAATAAGATCTTTGACCAGAATGACCTGACCCGAATAGGGTCGGGTTGGGTTCGGGTCGGGTCGGCTTTTTTGACACCCCTACCACTAATTGAGATATACATGTTATTATAAATATTGCACAAACTAATAAACACACACAAAGCTACATACGATATATATGCTAATAAGTTGATGGTATATGTGGTTTTGAAAACCGGACCGGACCAATGGGTTCAACCGGGAACCGGAGTTGCCACCGCTTTGGCTAGCCAATAAAAGTCGTCCGAAAACGAATCGAAGATGAACGGTTAGAACCGGTAAAACAGATGAACCATGCCGAACAAGAATCATTTTCTTTTCGTTTTTCTCCGGTTAAACAACTTATCATTATTATTTTTTTGGTGTCTGGATTTTAATGACATGATTCCCGCCATCGCAACGCGCGGATACACAACTAATGTACTATGAATAGACTTCTATGTAGAAAATTAGAATAGGGGGTTGAATAGTTTTACCAATTAAAGTTTCGTTTCAAAAATTCTTAGTTAATTGTTTGAAGTATAGTTGGATCTATGAGTAAGTAAAAGATAAATAATTAATTAAACGAGATATGCAAGACATAAAAGTAAAGGATATGTGACACAGGTATTTATAGTGGTTCGGCTACAAGGTCTTGTTCATTACCCTACTCCACTCTCCGAGTCACCTACTCGAGAGTTTGTAATCACTAGACACCAAACTCCTTCAATCGGCGGAGAAGCCTCACAACGTTGCTTACCCTTTATCCGGTACTAAGCTAAATACCGGGTCCTATCACGGAAGAACCAATTCCACATAGCTTACCCTTTATTTGGTACTAAGCTAAATACCATGTCCTAATCATGAAAGGACAAACTCTACAATACTTACCCATTTGTTGGTACTAAGCTAAATACCAATATCTAATAAAGGTAGAACTAACCTCATAATATACAACTAAAGTCCTATCTAATACCTTACTAGTATTTCACTATACACCCTCAACACATTACATTAATTGATTGAATGAATATAATGAATGAAATGATGACTCAAGATCAGTAGCTAGATTTTCATGTGATGAGAGATACTTGCGACAAGCGAACCTCGAAGCTTGATCTCGTATGCAAAGTCGGTACATCTTCTCCTTTTAAGAAAATCACCAAAACTCTAATATGATTTGAAACATGATCTGAGATCAGATGTTAGATGAATGCAAAATGAAATGTATGAGTCAATGAGTGAGTAAAGTAAGAGAAATGGCTTGGTATTTATAGGCAAAACTGGTACTGTAGCACGGTTCCGCCGGTTCTCTCTGAGGAAAGGAACCTGCCAGTGTAAGCCTATGGAACCGGCTATTCTGTCCACCGGTTCTAGGCGGTTCCTTTCTCAAAATGGAAAAAGATTAAGTGCGATTTATAATACCTTACAAAGTATTTTATTAGAAACGTGATTTAAAATAATGGTAATTCATATAGTTGACACTTTTTCAAAAGTATCCAATTAAATTAATAAAAGTTCTTGGTAAAGAGTAATTTCACGTTTTAAAGTTACGAATTGAATAAAAGGACCTCCTTTTTAAAGTTTTTTCAAATCTTATTATTTTATTTATTAGTATTATAAAATGTCTATATATATTAGTGATTTCGTTGGCGTTTTAACTAAACTAGTTGTTTTGTTTGTAATAGTATATCTTTTCGTTTCCATTTCCAGTTTATTTGTTTTATTATAATAAAATTTTAAGACTATAATTTAATCCTCTTTATGGGTTTCCTATAATTATAAAAGTGTTTTTATCGAATTGTATCTAAGTATATAAATTTTTTTTTTTTTATAAATTTCCGGCATGACCTGTCGTTTTTATACGAGTGTTCCTATTTGTCAATTTCAACGTTTTCCACTAAATCAAACTATGTTGCAATTTATCGCGTGTTTCAATTATATATATTTATCCGGAATATCTAAAAAGTAAATAAAATAAGGTTAAAACCAACACAAACATTGTGTTGTGTAAAAAACACAAAACCAAAACACCCCTTTAGGTTAGGTTTTTAAACCCATATCCAAACACCCTTTTAATGGGCAGTTTTACGCAAAATCCAACAAAACCCAAGATTGCAATAAACTAACACCCAGTTCGGGTTGTTAAACTGCCGACGTCCAAACACGCCTTGGGTGTTTACCACCAACCCAAACGCACCCTTTTATGGGTGCTATAAACCAATAACCAAAATGCACTTTGTTCCGGCTGTTAAAACAGCACAAACGCTCGCTACTAGTTCTACTAAAACAGCGACAACAAACACCCTTTTCAGCTTATAAAAACGCAGCAACAAACGCACCCATTCGGGGCTGCCAAACCAACCAAACGCACCCTTTCGGGGCTGCTAAACCCAACCCGAACGCACCCTAGTGGCTGTCACCGAAACCAAGCACCTTGCTCGAGTTTCGGCTAACAAACACGTCATAATCTGGAGGGAACCAAAAACAAACACGCCTTTCTGGTGTTGCCATTAAACCAAACACACCATTGGCGGTTTTTCAAGCCTTAACCAAGGTCCAAACGCAGCCTGGTCGGTTGAGACCCAAACCCCAAACGCATCCTTGTCGTTGAACCACACGCACCCTTGGTGCTTTGAAAACCAAACGGACCCCTTTTTGTTTTAGGGTAAACCATAATCAGCAACCCTTGTTGATGTCGTTCGACACACTCAATCGCACCCCTAATTTGATAACTATCAATCCGCCTACCCTTGCTGGCTGGGTAGAGGTGGTGGTGACGGCTGTGGTGTAGGTGGCCGTGAGGTGACGATGGTGGTGGTGTTGGAGCGTGGATGATAATGGCGTAGTGGAGGAGATGATGGTGGTGTCGTAGGCTGGAAATGGTTGACGAGGTGATTATGGTAGAGTGAGGATGATGAGGAGGGCGGTATGGGTGTGCGTCGGTGGTTGGCCGAAAATCTCGCCGGAGTTAGGGGAGCGACGCCGAAATCTTTAAGAGGGGAGGGGGAGTGTGTGTATGTTTAGGTTTAGTAAGAAGAAAAGAATGAGAAACCCTAGTGTATACACACTTATATATATTAAAAAGTTTAAAATAATGTAGCAAGTTTAAGATAGTTTAGGGTAGGTTTTATAAATATTTCTTTCAGGGACTTAAAACGTAACTGTTTAGTGTATTTTTATAGAGAAATGGTTCGGGACTCGCTTGGACTAGTTAACGATTGAATTAAATTACAAAAACTACGCCATCGCGTTTAAAATGCTATTCCCACGAAAATGAGTATTTACTCGACTAATATTTTATAAATATTTTTATAAACATTTAAAATCATTATTATTTATTTTGGGTAACACGGGTAACCTTTGTTCGTAAAAATGAAACTTTAATTTGAACCTTTGTGTTTTTATATAAATGCTTTTGAATAAAAATTAAATAATTTATTAAATATTTTTATTAAATAAAAAGTGATTAATTAATTATAAAATTGAATTATTTGTTGGGTCTGGTTACGAGTTGTGTTCAAAAATTTTGCGAGGCTTTTATTTCAGTATTTTCGTGCTTGGTTTTCAAAGTCTCGGGCATAACTAAAAATTCGATCCGGAATGTCGTTTTAGATCAATCGCTATAGTATACCCATAATAATAATTCATTTTGTGCGGGTCATTTTTGATAATTCAATTTGGGAAATAAAAATATATCTTCTCGTTTTCAGTCAGATAAGTTAGAAAAAATAAAATTTGCCAAATTGTGAGCGATTATTTATCGTAATTATGATTTATTTTTAAAAAATCGTTTCAAATATTTCAACGGTTCGCGGTATCGTTTTTATGTGTCCGTTGTTAATAGGTCCAATAAAGTAAAAAAGTCAAGTCGGGGAACCTAAAAAAGTCAAAGGGTAAAATAGTAATTTAAAATATCGAAAATTGCGGGGTGTGACATTGTATACCGATGTTCCGCGGCAACGCGCGGGTAACAAACCTTGTTATGTTATTTGTAAAATACCCCTAAATTAGGGTCGGGTTCAGGTCACTCGGGTCGGGTCAAGACTTAAAAAAACATACCCGAAACGGATCGATAAGATCTTTGACCAGAATGACCTGACCCGAATAGGGTCGGGTTGGGTTCGGGTCGGGTCGGCTTTTTTGACACCCCTACATCTAATTGAGATATACATGTTATTATAAATATTGCACAAACTAATAAACACACACAAAGCTACATACGATATATATGCTAATAAGTTAATGGTATATGTGGTTTTGAAAACCGGACCGGACCAATGGGTTCAACTGGGAACCGGAGTTGCCACCGCTTTGGCTAGCCAATAAAAGCCGTCCAAAAACGAATCGGAGATTAACGGTTAGGATAAATCGAAATAAATTGGTTTTTAAAAAACTGATGAACCATGCCCGAACCAAGAATCATATTATTTTCGTTTTTCTCTGGTTTAATAACTCATCATTATTGTTTTTTTGGTGTCTGGATTTTAATGACATGATTCCCGGCATCGCAACGCGTGGATACACAACTAATATACTATGAATAGACTTCTATGTAGAAAATTAGAATAGGGGGTTGAATAGTTTTACCAATTAAAGTTTCGTTTAAAAAATTCTTAGTTAATTGTTTAAAGTATTGTAGGATCAGTATAAGGTAAATGTAAAATTAATTAATTAAACGAGATCATGCCAAGACTTAAAAAGTATAGGGATTGAGGCAAAGGTATTTATAGTGGTACGGTAATGGTCTTGTTCATTACCCTACTCCACTCTCCGAGTCACCTACTTGAGAGTTTGTAATCACTAGACACCAAACTCCTTCAATCGGCGGAGAAGCCTCACAACATTGCTTACCCTTTATCCGGTACTAAGCTAAATACCGGGTCCTATCACGGAAGAACCAATTCCATAAAGCTTTACCTTTTTATTTGGTACCAAGCTAAATACCATGTCCTAATCATGAAAGGATAAACTCTACAATACTTACCCATTTGTTGGTACTAAGCTAAATACCAATATCTAATAAAGGTAGAACTAACCTCATAATATACAACTAAAATCCTATCTAATACCTTACTAGTATTTCACTATACACCCTCAACACATTACATTAATTGATTGAATGAATATAATGAATGAAATGATGACTCAAGATCAGTAGCTAGATTTTCATGTGATGAGAGATACTTGCGACAAGCGAACCTCGAAGCTTGATCTCGTATGCAAAGTCGGTACATCTTCTCCTTTTAAGAAAATCACCAAAACTCTAATATGATTTGAAACATGATCTGAGATCAGAGGTTAGATGAATGCAAAATGAAATGTATGAGTCAATGAGTGAGTAAAGTAAGAGAAATGGCTTGGTATTTATAGGCAAAACTGGTACTATAGCACGGTTCCGCCGGTTCTCTCTGAGGAAAGGAACCTGCCAGTGTAAGCCTATGGAACCAGCTATTCTGTCCACCGGTTCTAGGCGATTCCTTTCTCAAAATGGAACCGGCCAGTGTAAATGAAGGGAACTGACTGTCTGACACAAGATCTAAATTTTAGATCGCCAAATCTTAAAATATTTTGTGTGATCTTGTATGATGATGTCACAAATGATGCATATATATATATATATATAAGAGAGAGAGAGAGCGTGGTGAGGGGATGGAGGGATTGAGAGAGAGGAGGAGAGGGGGGGGGGGTTGGGGAGATCAACGGTCTGAGGAGTGTATGAGGAGAGCGGGTTGGATTGAGATGAGAGAGGGAGGGTTGAGAAGATATATATATATATAATTGAGTTCAAATGAGAGATTTTTTAAAGTTGTAAAAATAAGAACTCATAAGACCCAATAAACATGCAACATGTGACAAGTTATTAATTAAACAAAATTAATATAACTAATAAACACATAAGGGTATTATAGATATTTAAATTATTACTCTTTAATTAATCCTAAATTATCATTCTCACACAACACTAAAAACAAAACATGTTTCTTTCATCATCTCTAATAAAACAAAAATCTATTATTAACCACTTAAAAATTCCAATTTCATCATCATTCATATTAAAAAAAAGGACCCCAATCACCATTCATATAAAAAAACCCAACGTCATCATCACTTAGAAATATTGTATCACGACGCATCAGTTATTTTCGAGATATTGTACCACGACGCGTCAGTTATTTTTGAGATATTGTAACACGACGCATTAGTTATTGTACCACGACGCATCAGTTATTTTTGAGATATTGTACCACGACGCATCAGTTATTTTCGAGATATTGTACCACGACGCATCATTTATTTTTGAGATATTGTACCACGACGCATTCGTTATTTTCGAGATATTGTACCACGACGCATCAGTTATTTTTGAGATATTGTACCAAGACGCATCAATTATTTTCGAGATATTATACCACGACGCATCAGTTATTTTTGAGATATTGTACCACGACGCATCAGTTATTTTTGAGATATTGTACCACCACGCATCAATTATTTTCGAGATATTGTACCACGACGCTTTAATTATTTTTGAGATATAGTATCACGACATGTAAGTTATTTTCGAGATATTGTACTAATAGATGGTGAAAAAAGAATGTACTAAAATACCCTTGAAGCTCTATTTAATGATCATAATGTCACTCATTTAATATTATTCTCATTTAATACCAACTAATAGACTAACAATCTTCCCCCAAGGGACGATCATTGAGATCTCTCTTTGATTGCATTAATGATCATCATTTCCTTATTCGTAACAGATACTGAGGGACACATCTTAGCCATCCATCTAAAACTCATCTATTATTAAACAAAAAAAAGAAAATTAATAAAAAAACAGAGGGGTATTGTGGTCATTTCACGTCTCACACCAACCACACCTCCAATCACTCACACACCGTTTTTTAGATCTATCATTCTCTATCTCTCACCGAACACACACTAAAAACACACACAAACACACTCGATCTGAATCTATCATCACGAACATTTAATCGATCGATCATCTCCTTCATAAATCGATCATCTCCTTCTTCAGTTCATTAACATCAGGTAAAGTTCATCCGATCTATTTTTATTTATCTTTTTTAGCTTATTTGATGTGAATAAGCTTATAATTAAGCTTATCCCTTTTTAGCTTATTTGATGTGAATTTATCTACGAATTTAGTTTTGATGTGAATAAGATGATCACATTTTTTAGCTTTTAAATTTATCCTTTTTTTAGCTTATTTGATGTGATTAAGCATATGAATTTATCATCATCTGATAAATTCAGCTTATTTGACGAATTATGTGAATTTATCATGTTGAATGATACGCTAACTTATTAGGTGATTGATGTAAATAAGCTTATGAATTATCATCATCTGAAATTATTATGCTGAATTATAAGCTAACTTATTAGCTTTTTTTATGAATTATCAGGTTTTATGGCTTAATCTACGCTGAACAGATATAATATGACCTGTTATGAAAAATCATATATGATAAGTTGCTTGAAAAAACTGTAAAAACTTACTATATCATATATGATAATGTGCTTGAAAATAAAATACAAGTAGTTTGTGATCTCCTGGTGAGTAGTAAAACGTTAGATTTGTATATAATATCATATATGATAATCTGCTTGAAAGTCAACTTCTTTAACACTATAATATATCATATATGAGTAATGTGCTTGAAACTAAATACATAGCAAGGCTTGTCCCATCTCTATGGATGAGTAAATAAAAGTTAGTTGCGTGTATAATATCATATATGATAATCTGTTTGAAAGTCAACTTCTTTAACATTATATTATATTATGATAATGTGCTTGAAACTAAAATAAATCTTTTGATTTGTGTAGAGAATGCTGTTGTTTATTTAAGGATTTTTTTGCACAAGATATGGAAAATACACAAGATTAGGGTTGAGGTTTGTAAACAAGATCTTGGTAACATATGTCACTATACTCCATTTCGAGAAGATGACGCGATGAGGCACATGCGTTTGCAAAGAAGGACAAGTTGTTGGTAGGCTAATCAAGTAGTGTAGGTTGACAAGCTGTTGGTGGTACCGTAGTATGTACTACATTTTGGGGATCTAACTTGTTGATCATGGTAAAACAATGTAATGCTAGTTGATCATGGTTTAACAATGTAATGCTACTAATTCGTCGTATTTTATTATGAAATGAATACGGATGTATCTTTTGGTTAAATGTCTTGTCTTACTGAACTTCTTATTGAACAATTAAATAATCACTTGTGTGTTTTTAGCATTTCACAACAAGCTAAAATGTAATACCAGTATATCATATATAATATACAGGAGTTAAAATAAATAAAACATCACTTATTCATAAAATAAAAGATCTTTCTAACATTATCATACATGATATTCCAAAATAGAAAAAAATTCTAATCTCAAATTCAATATGATATTACATATGTATCTATATGTTACTCCAAATAGATGAAATCAATGTAATAATAAATATGTTATCTTTTCTTTATATATGTTTCGGGTTAACATGTAAAAACAAAAGATCCAACACTTGGTTCACAAAATATAAAAGAGTACTTTTTAACAATCATATATGATAATTCAAATTAGGAATGTAAGCTTATGTAAAATCAACATATGATAATACATATATGATAATCATATATGATAAAAACTTATTCATAATCAAAAGACACAAAAACAAAGAGTCTACTGAATTCATGATTAAACCAAAACCTTTTTATTATCTAAACTATTGTTCTTCTTATTCAATCAATTCTTCTTCTTCAATCAATTCTTCTTCATTTTCAACCAAATCTATTTTTTCCTTGATAACTTCTCAGGGCCACCATTGACTTAAGCTTGATCCTTAAACATGACATGTGCATATTTCAATTCTGAAAAATAAAAGAAGAAATAAACCGTCACCTAAAAATACATGAAATATCATATAAGATTAATCTCATGTCACATTAACATTTGAAAAAAAGCAATAAATCACAT
>BQNB010082541.1:22500-27712 GCA_026074375.1 Tanacetum coccineum
ACAAACGGGTTACACGTGTTATGTAGGTCTGGGTTAGAGTTGAGTTTCTTGACGCGATTAATAAATGGGTCATGTTTGGGTAGAGGTCATAATAACCCGCAAAACCAAACATGTAAACACGAACATGACTCGATTGCCACCCCTAATAGATACCTCCTTAAACACACACACACAAAACATTGAAATACTCTTCGGTGATATGCACCATCAAACGAGTTCAAAACGAAGGGTTTTGGCGCATAGTCTTAAGCTTGTAATATGGTTTATACGCGTGGTGGCACCACCACTAGACAATCCACCACTCCTCATAATGATCGGATTAATAAAACGTTTTGTAATACGGGCAAATGGCACAAAAAAAATACTCAACTTAAAGGTCATTTTCAATCAAAGTATCGTACTTTTTTTCTTGCATAAAAGGCACCAAACTTATTTTTTAGCCAATTTGAGCATTTTCGTTAAATATTTAACGATAATCCGTTAAGTTTTACATTTCAAGTCCACTGCCGCTACCACCACCATCAATCATCGTGGCCACCACCAAGTCTGTCCACCACCATCACTACAAAGCACCGCCTTTACTACTAGTCCTACCCACCACCAACCGCACCCACCACCACCACCACAAACCACTAACCCATCATCACCCCACAAACCACCAACCCACCATCATGTACTGCTAATAATAGAAAATAAAAAATCAATCGTTCTACCTCATTTACCTTTCACATTAATTAATTAACACTCGTCATTCACTTATCATAATTTTGTTTTCAAAATACTAAAGTTAAACCAATTATTTACTCGAAGAGTTATCATGGGTATGGTTGGTGATTTACGATGGTAGTATGTGGGGTTGATGGTGGAGGCGGTGCTTAGTAGTAATGGTAGTGGGGAGGCGGTGCTTGGTAGTAATGGTGGTGGGGAGGCTTAGTGGTGGCAACGATGATTATGGTTATGGTAGCGGCCGGTGGACTTTAAATGTAAAACTTAACAGATAATCGTTAAATATTTTACAAAAGTACTTAAATTGGTAAAAAAATAAGTTAGATGCCTTTTTATTTAAGAAAAAAGTGTGATACCTTAATTGAAAATAATCTTTAAGTTTAGTACCTTTTTATGACACATTGCCATTGAACTCGTATTTTGTTCGTACACAATCAACGAAGGCCTCCTCGACCCTGTAATAAAGAAACCTTTTATGTAAAGAGAAAAATTAACTCACTACCTTATTTGTCGTATAAAAACCTCATCACATTTATATGAATAAAGATGTATCTTATGCCACTTTGTTGTTAGAATATTCTAAAGTACCATAGAAAAACTTACGTTTAACAAAAAAGTAAACACAAACCAATGCAACTCAAAGTAAAGTTTGAAGATATGTAAGTACCTATCAAATATCTGATTGCAATTAAACCAAAATTTAAATTAAGAAAGTATACATAATAATCAATGAACCAAACTATTAAGTCACTTAAATTATAGATACTTAAGTATCAAATAATAAAGGGTAATTATAGATAGCCCCGTTTACAACCGTTCAGTCCCTCATCTTGGAAAATCATAGAAATGGTCCCAAAGTGAGTTATTTTGTTGCGTGTTGGTCTCAAGGGATTGAATGGTCGTTATGTGTCTTTCATTAGTGATAAGAGTAATAATGTAATTTTGCATAAAAAACTTTTTTACACCGTTTGTCCCTTCTACACTTTTTACTTTTTGTAACACTCGTACAATTTACATATATATGATAATCTATCATTTTTTTTCATAAGATGTAACCCACTAACTACTTTTCTATTTGTTTTCATTCAATATCTATTTTCCTAGATCTAGACTAAAACATCAATCTAAGGTGCGGTTGCTACAAGATCATCCCCGACTGATAAAGAAGCAAAGTGTCGCCATGTTTGACCGATTGACTTCATTGTTGATGTTCTTTGTTTCGATGCGTGCACCATTTTTAATTACTTTTTTTAAGGTGGGTGTGTGTTGTTTTTTGTTGGTCAAATGGATATCACACACATGTTTGGTTTTATAGAAGAAGCTAACGGAATCATGTTTTGACTCTTGGTGAGGTTGTGAGATGGGTGATGGGATTGAAATGGTAGTGAGTGAGTTGGTGTAGTAAATGATGAGCATCAAAGTACAACTACAGAAAACAATGACGTCATTTCGATCGTTACTGAAGAACCTGTAGTTAATGAACAAGAAATGGCAACGTTGACCGACACACAAACCGGGACAAGATTAACTATGAATATGAAGAATATGTTATTACAACAATTATTAGCTCTTTGAACAACATAATAAAATTAATAAAGAGATAATTTGTACAAAACATCTCTTACTTTATAGGTAACAAACATTTATAATAAAACCATTTGATGTAAAAAGTGTGAGGATGTACATATCGACATACATTCAATGCATACGATAATTGTATTATCAAAGCCAAATGCATACATCGACATGGATGCATACATAAACCGTTTAGATACGAAACACAATAAAAAATACGACTTAGAGTAATGATTATTTTATACCCTTTAATATTATTGGAAAAAGAGAAAAAACACCTCTAGGGACCAATGGTGCAAGTGAAAAATGAAAAAAACTCAACAGTAAAGCACCCGTTAGGATTTTTGAGTCAGGGACCAACAAAAAAGAAAAAATTAGAAATTACTAAAATGCCTATGGTTGTAAAGTCAAACTAACGCCAATTACGTATAACGGGGCTCGAGGGACCAAACGGGCAACAAAAATCGACTTTAAGGATTAATGACATCAACCCTCGTTATCTAGGGACTGAATCTGTAATCGGGCCTAAGTACAGGGACGAGCTGTATAATTTACCCAGTAATAAAAGAGAGATGATTTGCACACTCTTAATTATGATTGGGACACTCACTGTACAAGCACATAAAACGCAATGTAAACTCTGGTACAACTATGTAATGCACAAAATAAAGTGTCTCAATCAATTTTTTGAGTGTGCAAATCAATTCCCATAATAAATTATATTAGTGATTTATTAACTTGGTCTTTAAGCTACCTAATACCTAAATACAAGGTATAAGTGATATGTTTAGAAAAATGATTTATAGGCCTAAATAGTATGCCTAAAAATAGACCTACAACTATGATTGGTGGAATTGAAAATTTGATTGGTGAATATGAGGAGAAAGAATAAATGTTTGACACTTGTCAAAATGTGAATGGATTAGGCCTATTTGTAGGTCTATTATGTAGGCCTATATATCATAACTCATATGTTTATTCTCGTTTTATAAAATCAATCTTCTCTTTCTATTTCTTTTTTGTTTCGATCAAACCCTAATTGTTCCTAAGTAGATGGTCGACTTTATCTAAAATAAAAAGCCGAATCTTGTTTTTGGATCTTCGAGCACTAACTATTTTTGTATGATTAGTTTCATACGATCTAGTGTAACGTCATAACAGGTAAAGTTTCTTCTATTAGCATGTAACCTTCTTTTAGGGTTTACTTAAATTTGTCCAACTTTGTGGAATTATGAGAAAATTAACAATACATATTTTTTAACGATGTATGACCATGGAACTTGAATTTTAGCTTCACAACTCACAAATCTCCAATTTCGACGGTGTGATTTGTTGTTGGAGCTTTCTGGTAAGATTAGGAAGCTGAAGGTGGCTGATCGATTCTGATTATACCTTTAATATATAGATAAATATAAATAAATATATAAATATATAAAAAAGAGGGTAAGAATCAAAAAATCATCACAGTTATAGTAATCCGGGAGTATGATTCCCGGGTCGTTTCCCCGGTGAGGAATGCAATAGAAAGTTGAAAGTCGTTTTGAGAATCGATGCTTGAATGGGATAAATTTGATTGGGATTCTAATTCTACGGGAAAAATAAGGCAATTTAAACTAAAAACAATTAAGGGCACTAAAATTAAACTAAAAATGCAAAACGGGAATCCTAAAAACGCGCTAAATTATCAACTATATAAAAAAATGAAAACTTAGTTTCTAAACCTTTGAAATGATAAAAGAAAATTTTCTAAAAAGGAATTATATTTTTTTTAGCTTTTTAATGATTTTTTATGAATTAAAAACTAAATTAATCTATTTAAAATCTTAGAATATAGCAAATGTTTACCTAAAAATTCTAAAAAATGATTTTCTTCCTTAGAAAAGTCTAAAATATGATAAAAATTAAGAAAACTATTTTAACTACTTTTTATAATAAAAATCTATTTTATAAAACTAATTTAAAAAGCTAAAAACCAAATTTAAAATCTAAAAGTGGTAAAAATGATTTTAATGCTTGTAAACCTAAAAATATTTATTCTAAAACCAAAAACTATTTTTTTGTAATTTTCTAAAAACTTTTTCTATTTTTAATGACTTTTTAAATTTTTAACCTACGAAAAATGATTAAAAATAACAAATAAGTATGAAAAATTCTAAAAAAAGGTAAAGTCCTAAATGATGCAAAGATTCTAAGAAAAATAAGCTGGCTAATCCAGCTTATTAAATAAGCCTGTAATAAGCTTAAACAAGCTACGACTTGTTATAATGGGTTCAAAAAGGTGTTAAATAATCAACCACTTGAGTCTTTAACGAAAAAGACCCAAGGGCGCAGCGGTATGGTGTGTTTGTGTAAAGGGTTGAAATGGGTTAAGGTTGAGAGTTCGAGTCATGCTCACCCTCAACTTTCCCAATTCCCCTTTTGTTTATTTTAAACTTTTTACACAGCTTATAAATAAGCTGTAAACAAGCAACTTTAACAAAGACAAAAAATTTATAACTTGGAAATAAGCACGAAATAAGCAAACAAAGTTGACAGAATGCTTAACTAACTTAAATGCTTGAAAATTCTAACTGTTAAGCTATTTTAAGCACTAATAAGCTAATGAGAATGACAAATAAGCTAAACAGATATCTAACTACACCAAATAAGCATAAATGAACAAAAATAAGCAATTAAATTAAGCTAGAAAGACAGATTGCTAAAAAACTTAAAAACTTAAAATTTTAAGCTAACATACAAATAAGCTCAAATAAGCTAATCCTGAAGACTAATTAAGCTACTTGAACTTAAACTACCCTAATAAGCAGTACTAAACTTAAATAAGCAGAAGCAATAAGCAGATAAGCGCAAATAAGCCAAATAAGCAAAATGGCACAAAACAGCAGGCAAAAAGCAAAGGGGGCACTTTTGA
>BQNB010082542.1:1611-29301 GCA_026074375.1 Tanacetum coccineum
GAAAATGTGTATGTATCGTTGGATGTTTATGAGATGCACTTGGATTTCAACTATGATGCAGTATGTTCTCAAGTTGTCTTGTATAATGATGCATTGGGTTAATAGTCTATTGCGTTATGTGTGTGACTGTTGGTACACCCATATGTTTATATGAGTGATGCACCTGGTTTTTTACATGTATGTGTTCAGTTTTCGCTTATAAAGCTAAATTAGGGAACACGTAGGTTAAATTATGTGTTGAAATATGTTTGTTTACTTGGTTGTATGAAAGATGCACTTGGTTTTGAATTATGATGCAATAGGTGTTCAGTTGTCATGTATAAAGCTGAATTAGGTTACGCGTAGGTTGCATTATGTGTTGAAATATGTTATGCACTTGATTTTCTAACTGTGATGCAGTAGGTGTTCAACTGTCGCGTATATGGCTGATTTTAGGTATGTATAGGTTATATTATGTGCGAAAATATGTTTATGTGCCTCGTTGTATATATGATGCACTTGCTTGTCAACTATGATGCAGTAGGTGTTTAGTTCTCACATATATGCCTGGTTGTATATATATTGCAGTCACGCACATGCTAAGGTTTTTACTTTTATTTTTATACTTATCAAATAAAGCTTAATTTGTTACTAGTTATTTATTTCAATGTTACATCGTGTTTAAATGCGGCTTATATCTGGCTTACGAGCTTATTTGCCTTTCAGCGCTTATTTTGACACTTATGGGTCTGAAATAAGTTTATATGATTATGAGTAATATATTATATTAGCCCTATGTCCCAAAATATCGCAAAAAATGACAGGCTTTATATCTTTAAACAAAACACCCTTACCTACAGAGTAGAGGATCTGTTTGATAGGTATTGGGAATGGTTGAAAATAGGGTCTAAATAATTGGTGGTTAAGTGTACGAGGGGACAGGCGTTATCAAGTGGTTTTTTTTCTAGTTAGTCGTTCCTTTTAAAATAATGCTAGATACCAAAAACTTTTAACAAAGGGCTAGTTTAGGGGCATAGTGAAAATAAGAGGAAATTAGGCTGCTATATCCTGGTAAAGTCATTCAAGTTGGTGATTGTTAGTCCTCATTCTATAGATTTAACTATTTTCGTTTCATAACCATCAACTCAACCGAATAGTGACTCATTTTTCACATTTTCTACATTAGAGATAGTCAAACCTGTCTTGGATTATTGCTAGTATCCAGTGTTTGTAAAATATCGGTTCTGGGCGGGGATATATCACTGATATATCGCTTATCGGATGTCAACGATACGTTATTTCACTTATCGGTAAATATAATCGGTTTTGGTCAAATATCGGTTTTGGTTAAAATCGCGTCAAAATCGGGTCAGATTTGTGGTGTTTTTTTTTTTTTTTTTTTTTTTTTGTATACTGATTTTCTTGATTGTGATATCTAATAAAAGTATTATCAAAAATGAATTTTAAAACACACATTAATGTATATTTACAACATTTACATATAAGATATTAGTTATAAAAAATAATAAGGATATTCGAAAAACTAATTATATTAGATATATATTTTGAAGAAGAATTCTTTATAATTTAGGGTCTCCGCCGAGAGGAGACAAGAGAAAACGTATGATTCGCCGCTCAAGACGTATATATCGCTAAAGGGGGCTCGACCGCGAGCGATTTTTAAAATCACTGTAGGTATCGACCGTTACTTTGGCATCTTATCAAAACAAAATGGTTATAGGATTTTTGGAATATTTAATTTGAGCTGTAATGTGGTTCATCTGTCAAGTCGTCAACGGATGGCTTTTGATTATAAATTAAACAAATGGAATCACAACCCCTAGATTCATGCTTGCATTTTATCTATGTAGTTGCAAAGTTATACATTCTCTTATCTGTTTGTTATGGAATTTATTGGTTTTGATGTCTTATTTCTTTAAATGTCATCATGCTACAATTTCTTTTGCTTTGTTTTTTTTGTAGGAGTTTATGTCAGGAGGTGTTAATTCGCGCGTGCGTGCTTTCAAATCTGTTGGTGGCCAGCCTATTGTGATTGATTCAGTAAAGGGCTCTCACATGTGGGACATTGATGGGAATGAGTACATTGATTATGTCGGTTCATGGGGACCGGCTATCATTGGCCATGTAAATGACGAGGTTCGATTTTCCAGTAATGTATCTATGTTTATGAGCAGTTTGTTTTCATTTGTCTTACGTATCTTGGCTTATATTGACTCATTACATGTAAATCGCATAATCATCCGTATGTTTATCCAATAAAAATCTTCTTAGGGGTGTTTGGATGTGCATTTTGACATTAGTTATCCAAGACCCAACAATCAGATAAAAAAATTCTACTTCTGATCATCTGTTTATTAATTGTGAGTTTCATACTAGCGGCAAGAAAACTGATTGTTATCCCTTTCTTTTAACCTGGTTTGAAAGACTTCTATTTCCATTTCAGAAACACTACTTTTTTCAGAAAACATGTTCTTTTCGCTCAATATATCTGTTATTTGATAATTAAAGTTTGCCAAACACTAAACATAGGACCATTACAACTTTATATAGCAGCAGCACTGCACCACATCCGAATAATACTTATTACAACAATTCATTAACAAATGCACTTCAAAACACCTTAGTTGTGGCTAAAACTGGCTTGGTAGTCCTTCTATAAACTGCTAAAACAATACAGAGTACATGTTAAAACTTGAACTTTATATATGTACTTTTTGCCTCCATATCTCTTTCTTTTGGAAATCTACTTTTCTATAACAACGGCACTACAGGTACTTGCAGCCTTAGCCGAAATGAAGAAAGGAACAAGTTTTGGTGCTCCTTGTCTTCTAGAAAATGTACTCGCTGAAATGGTCATCTCAGTTGTTCCCAGTATAGAAATGGTCAGGTTTATAAACTCGAAGCATGCATGGGTGTACTGCGGTTAGCTCGTGCTTTCACTGGAAGCTTACCAGAAGCAATAGCAGATTTTAAGGAAAATGTTGGCAAGACTCTTCAAAGAAATTGTATCAGACATTATTTCTAATTCCCTTGTGTTTATCTGCTTCCATATTATGTCTCCAATCATTCTTCCCTGTTTCAAAAGGAATAGAACATGCGTTATTAGCAGGCTATAGGAGCTCATCAGGAGGGTAGCAGTCAACCTGATACACGACGTTGAAGGTATTGGATATTGTTAAGTACTCAAGTCTGTTGGCAGGTCAACTACATAGGCGTTATCAATGATCTTTTTCAGATCTTTGATAAGGACCAATTTTCTTCTCTAACTTGTAACTGCCAACTGGAAATCTCTCTTTTTGTAATTGCACCATAACAAGGTCGCCTGGAAATCTCTCTTTTTGCTAAGTTGTCCACGACAATACTATTACCAGGGATATTTGGTAAATGAACCAAATCATGTTTGAATAGTGGCGTGTTTCGTTATTATCTGTTTGTCCGATTTTGAATGTTGTTTGAATATCTACCTTAAAGTTATGGTTGATTAGATCGTTCACTTCATGTTCATTTATTCAGCTAATGTGGGAATATGGCTGAGGGTTTAATTACGGTTATGCTTTCTGGTAAAAAATTTTGTGTCAATTTCTAAAATAAAGATCGTGTTTCTATTAACAACATTGAAATGTGATTAGTTCTTTAAATTTTGTTTTATCTAAATAATTTGTCTTTAAAATACGTGATTACATAATCACTAGTGGTCTTTATTTTGTTCTTGAATATGAAAACGGTTATTCTACTGATAATTTGCAAATGTCTGCGTTATATCCTTATTTCATTATGCGAAAAAAGTACACTTATTCATCAAAGTTTCTTCAAACATGATAAATCCTTTTTGCACTCTGATCTGTCCACATTTTCTTACTTATAAAACGGCCGGACCTTTTGTTTAGTGAGCATGTAATGTTCTTAAAATGCACAACTAAAAAAGCATTCCACCTTATTACACACAACAGAAATCAAAATGAACACTTCACCAATTTTTGCACCATCATTTGGTAGAGAACTTACCACAACAATCTGATACCACCGGAAACTTAAATTAGAATCTTATAATGCTAAATATAAGACGGACAAAAATAAAGGTCGACGGGGAAAAACATTCACGAAAGTTGATCTTGCTATGGTGCATTCACAAAGAGATATTTATGGTCGGCTACATTATAAAGAAGAAGAAAAATGGTCCTTGCCGAATTCTGTAAACGATCAGCAATAAGGCCTATGTGATTGACCTGTCAACGGACTCCATGATATGCGATACCTTCAAAAAACGGAACAATGGAAAGGGTCTTTCTATATTTTCACCAATGAGATGAGTTGGAACAACAGATCAAAGCTTACCAGAAGCAATAGCAGGTTTTAAAGTTGAATCACAATCTTGGGCCTTAAAACGTCACTTGGCTGAAACCCTGACCTTATACCATCACCATTAAATATCGACTTAGACTTACTCACATAACTATCATCTCTAGTAAACATCTCCGCGCTTTTACCAACCTCTTTCTCATAATACAATCCAGGCTTGGCAACCAAACTCACCGCACTCGGTGCGCATAGCTAAAAGCACTACTACTACTACTCGTCGATGCAACCGACTTCCCACCACCATTCTCCTTCCCACCACCCATTCCACAACAGCTCGATGCCTTCTGAATCATTTCATCAAATACCTGACGCATATTCTCCAACTCCAACAGCTTAACTGTCTCCCTCTTCTGTTCTTCGGTCTGAAACCGAACTAAACTCTTTTGCATATCAAGCAACACCATGAACAACTCATCAGGAACATCAACTTTCAAATTTCACTTGTTCCTCGATTTCTAAGTTCTGAATCAGTATTTTCGCACCTTCTACGTCATCGATTTCGGGGCGTGTTGGTAGCGACCTATGAATTCTCAAAAACTTTGTTATGTTTTATCTTATAACATGACAACCCGAATCATCCGACCCGACTAAACCCGACCCGATAAACACCAGAACCGGATAACCCGATTCTTACCGGGTCGGGTTGCGGGTCACTTTTTAAAAACTCAAATTAATGTAGTAAAATTAATTGTTAAATTGTATATTTTGATGAAGTAAAATTTACATTGTGATGTAATAAAATTTACAATATGATGATGCAGTAAAGTATACAATTTAATGTAGTAAAATTTACACTGTGATGCAATAAAATATACAATTCAATGCAATAAAATATGAACTATGATGCAGTAAAATATATACAACTTTAATGCAGTAAAATTTAGAATGTGATGGAGTAAAATATACAATTTAATGTAGTAAAATTTACACTATGATGCATTAAAATATATACAATTTAATGCAGTAAAATTTACAATGTGATTAAGTAAAATATACAATTTTATGTAGTAAAATTTACAATGTGATGAAGTAAAATATACAATTTAATGCAGTAAAATTTATACTGTGATGATATAAAATATACAATTTAATGCAGTAAATTTTACACTGTGATGCAGTAAAATTTACATAGTGATGCAGTAAAATATACAATTTAATGCAGTAAAATTTACAATGTGATGCAGTAAAATATAGAAGCTAATGCAGTAAATTTTACACTGTGATGCAGTAAAATATACAATTTAATGCAGTAAAATTTACAATTTAATGCAGTAACATATACAATTTAATGCAGTAAATTTTACACTGTGGTGAAGTAAAATATACAATTTAATGTAGAAAAATTTACAATGTGATGCAGTAAAATATACAATTTAATGCAGTAAAATTTACACTGAAGTAATATATACAACTTAATGCAGTAAATTTTACACTATGATGTAGTAAAATTTACATAGTGATGCAGTAACTCTCATTCTCTATCATTTCTTTTATGGTTAGTTTTTCTTCAACGCTCTTTTTGTTTCGACAAAAAGGGGGAGAAGGAAGTAAAAAACTCCAATTTAGAACTTTTAGTTTTTCTAGTTTTTACTTTATAAGTTTATGTTTTGTCATCAACAAAAAGGGGGAGATTGTTAATACAAAGTAAACCGTAAAAACGTTTATTTATATTTTACGATCTCTCCTTTTGTTTTGTCGATAACAAAACATAAACCTATAAAGTAAAAACAAAATCTATTTGTTCTAAGCCAATAGTTTTTCTAACTCTCTAAAACTAATCTCTAATTACTCTTTGCATTTCTCTCATAACATATAAACTTATCATATCAACAAGTTCTTTCTAATATACTTCTTGTAAATAATCTTTTTCTCCAAAGTTATTTCCACATAAAGACCATATTCACATAAACATTTCTTTAAGTTATCTCTTTCATAAAAAAAGTCTTCTTCAAGATTATACATTACTTATGTTTAATCACTTTAAACTATCAAAGTTCATACTTATTCATCAAAAATGAAAAAGGCTTTACAAATCCTCATATTATTCTTTAAGATTTTAAAACATAAATTCAGCTACTGTATTCCGGTGCCCTCTGGTTTGCAAGCCGGTGCCCTTTGTCAACAGCACCGGAAGAACCGGCATACAGTAACTTTGTTGGCTATAAATACCAACTCATTTCTCTTGATTCCACACACTTCTTAATACAATTCTCTCTCTAAATAATCAGTGTATAACTGACCTTCTATGTCTATTCCTCTTATGTTCTTTGTCTTTGTAGATCTATTATGAAGATATGTTGTCAAGTTAAGTACTTCTAAAGTATTATCTTGTCATACCATCTTACAAGCAAGGTCTCCACATCCACATGACCCAAGCCTCTTAATCTCAAGCTTCTTCTATCTTATCATTCTTATTATCCTTTCTATGAAGTGTAAAGTACTTAGGTGATGATGATGTAAGTGTAAATGTTTGGTACCTAGTAGAGGACAAACATCTTTGACGTGTTGTAAACCATATTATTGGTTAAACCATATCTAGATTAGAAATGGTGGAAGGGTGTTAGTATATTGGTGAATGGTTCTTTCTCATAGAACCCGGTGTTTAACTTAGCACCGGATAAAAGGGTAAGTAAAAGTTGTGAGGCTTCTCCGCCGGTTAAAGGAGTTATGGTGATTAGTGTATTCAAACTCTCGAGTAGGTGACTCGGGGAGTGGAGTAGGGCAAGGAAGGTGTCCTTGTAGCCGAACCACTATAAAAGAACGTGCCTTATATCCTTTGCATCCTCACTAGTGTTATTTATTTATATTTATATTCACTTGATAAGCATGTGGTGCGTCAATCACAATCATGAATACATCACATAGTCTAAACATCTTAGTTGCGGAAAAGTCAAGGCTTAGTACGTTTTAAGCTTCGTGTTTAGACTATTGCACAATGTACCCTTGATTTGATTTGGATATGCCTATGTGTTTAGGTACTTGTTATTTTATTGTGACTACTAAATCTATTTCACATTAAATCAATCATTGATGGACAATTAGATATAAAAGATTTACAAACAAACTTTTTGATACAAGAAATTACAAACAAACCTTTTTGATACAAATAAAATATTTAAAAGGGAAAACGCATTCACGCCCCCTCATATCCAATTTTTCCAAAATGATTAACTAGCATATCAATCCCCAAAGACGACAAGGACAAATGAGAGAATGACTTTTCCAAACTCCTTGAGATATACAAAACATTACTAATGTGTTAACCATTAATTGCAATTAGTCGAGTTCTCATATAACAATAGCTATCATCGCTAGCGCACAATGCTGCACCAATTTGAAGCACTTTCTGGTCGAAACAAGTGTCGTTCACCAGTGTTTTAGGGGCTGGTCCGAAGTTAGACAAGTTGCAAACTCACTGGTCTGAGGATTATTACAAGAACAACCGATAAAACATCCAACAAAGTCAAACGGATGTAGTCAGCCCGTGATAGCAAAAGAAGTATTGGCCAATTTAAAGAAGCGTAAAGCCGATGAATTCCAAGTTGGGAGAATAAAGTATGGCTTAAATTTTTTCACATTGGAATGAGAGGATCGTTACGTTTGGCAAACAGGGTGAAGGTGAACCCTAAGGTAATGTTAGAGAAACCATTCAAGGTGTTGGAAAAGGATGGGTTCGTTAGCATACAAGCTTGAAGGCTTGTTTTGCAAGAGCTGATGCAGAATAGGAAGCTACGCAACTAATACGTTCCATGTATACCAACTTGAAAAAGTGTTACTTGTCGCGACGAAACACATTAGCCATTCCGTTGATGGGACTTCACTTTATATGAAAGTTTTAATTGTCGAAGAGAGTACCTGTTAGAAATACCATGACCATGAATTAAACAGGATTGAACCGAAGTCCGCATTCCCAATAATCAAAGGTTCGATGGAGACTTCCAGGAGAGGTCCCGAGATCACGATGGACCGCGAAGATCAATTCAGAATGGGAATATGGCCACCCACAAACTTCACAAGAACGCGCATCGTCGTCAAGATGGTCGCGTCTTAAGCTTGAGGAAAGGGCTACACTTAATGGGAAGGAGACTAAAACTCCTTATGTTTGTAGGGTCATTTGACGACATCAATAAAATATTCACTATGTTTTTAGTTTCGTATCCGGTTATGCTTTTAAATCAAGTAATCGTTAAGATTAAATCGGCGTAAGCTAAAAATAATCAGTTCAAAATGTAAAACGGGCGATGCAAACAATTAAATGTTTACATCAAATGCAAGATGTAATAGTAAAATTTTTTGAGGATAATTACTACTTTGTTTATTTTAACTTTTATTGGTTACGTAAAGTTGGTTTACGTTTCGCGAATAAATTACGTTAAGGCATACATCATAAACCACATAATTAGTCTACCGCTTCAACAAATCAGACCTATTGATTTATCCAATGCTAAAAGTTTTTAAAAAATTTACCCAAGGCAATATGCAATTTCAAGACTTTACACTATTCACATTTACTCTAACAACTTATACTTTACATTTAAAATGCAATTATTACGTTCATTTTCGCCAAGGTAATTACTAAGCCTAGACATCCTTGATTTTTGCATGAACTCAAATCATCTTATGGTGAACATAATAAAACAAAAGTGAATTAACTTAAGGCATTGTGAGCAAGCATGGCTAGTATACTATACTATCAAGACAATATGATTTTCTATATCACAAAGTCACCACTTACTCCTATTCAACACATTTGCAAGGCCACCCACCCCCCCCTTAAAGAAGTCTTGAGAAGGTGATTTGTTTTATACACTAGGCTATCTCAATTGTAATACATATAAGTCTCCTAGCAATGAGTTAACACATCACTTCACTTCAATTACCAAAAATCCAAAACCATACAAAATGACCACTAATGATCTAGTACAGAAAATGAAAATACGTCCTAGAGTCTATTAGCTGGGAGTTACCCATAAAACTTAATAGACTATACAAGATAGCTAGAAATGAAAAGTACAACTAACAGCTACTGCCGGTGTCCTCCACCGTATCAATCTGAGCTCTAGCCTCTAGTACATGGGTACGCATCATCTGTCTGACTGCATCATCCTCAGCTCTCTGGCGCTGCCACTCCATACGACTCATGTGAGTCTCCAGTGTCTCAAGTCGCGCCAATAATGCCCTGTTCCGAGCCTCGGAACTAAGGTAAGCCTGGCGTACCTCATGCAACTCTGTCTCGTAAGCGGTCCTCTGGCCTCTCACTACATCAATCTCGAGTCTAATGTCTTTGCGGTCAGTCCGAGCATCATGCAGCTGTGTATAGAAATCCTCACTCTCTTGCCTGCGAACCTGTGCCTGGTAGCTGACCCTCAAGTTGACTTCCTCAATGGAAGTCATCATCCTATGCTCAGAAGCCTGTAAAGCTCTAACATAACCAACATCCTCTGCTCTGTCAGCAGCTCTAGCAATAGTCCGGGCATCATGACCAGGACTACGAATCAAACCCTGTCCTGCCTCAACAGTATCAACAAAATCATACTGACCTCTAGGTGGTCTAGCAGCAGCAGCAACAGAACTCTCTGCTACATCACACCCAGGTGGGGGAGCAGTAAGTACAAATCTCCTCTGAGGTGGCATGTCCTCCTATGGGATGTCACCTCTTATACGGATCATGGCTGCCCTATGACCTAATAGTGCCTGGTCATAGGCAGGGCTGGTGGGTGGTAGTGGAAATGGAGGTGATCCAGCAGCAAATGCATCAATCAATGCTTAGGTAGAAGCGGCCATGGGTGTTTGAGGTCTGACAAATATCCCTGCTCCACGGTGTCTAGGTGGTGTTGGTGTGATAGCAGTCTCGTCCTCTTCGAATGGTTTAGTCTCATCAGAACCCTCAGAGGGCTCCTTCTCCTTAGTATCCTCATCCTTAGGCTCATGCTCCTCATTGGGATCCTCCTCAGGATCCTCATCATTATCCTCGGGCTCATGCTCCTTACTCAGAACCTCCTCGGGATCCTCATCGTCATCCTCCTCACCATCCTCAAGCTCATCTAGATAATTAATAGAATCCTCATCAATATCCTCCTCCATCGAATTTGAGTCAACAATGTATCCAAGTGACTCAACAGTCGGTGAAGCATCATCAGCATAAGGCTGATCCTCGACTTGAATGTCATCATCTGATGGTGCATGGTACTCCGGGTGCTCTGGCTCCAAAACATATACTGGTACATGCTCCTCCAACTCCATGGGGTCAGGTACATAAGCAGGTGACAATGGTGGTACCTGCCCTTGTTGGGCATCCTCCTCATAGGGGTCCATCTTTGGATGCTCGCCGACATTCACAAGTTGAATGCCCCATGATAGTCCATTCGAACTAGAGGATATGGATGTATAGGTGACTGCAGACAATGCGTTATCTGATGACATGTTTAATCTGTAACCATAATATAAACTTGTATAAGTATATTATATAAGACCAGTAGTAATATACGTAATGTAATATTAACACGTATATAACAAATGTATAGCACTTAAGTAAATCAATAATGCAAAATGATGCAATACATGTAAGCATGATAATAGAATGCAAACTAAATGCAACACTACCTGTTTGCATGAATGTCCCTTTGAAAAACTTTTGAATGACACAATGTTTGAAAAACAATTATAGACCAAGTAAAACATTTGACCTGGTTCTCTATAACCTGGCTCTGATACCAATCTGTAACACCCCCAAAATGGGTCACAACAGAATATGATGTTCCGGGGGTATTACTTCATAGATCAATAGCACAAGATATGAGAGGACTTCTATAAGAGTCGTTTAAAAAAACTGATACATTGGATTTCATAAAAGGTTCGTTACAAAAAAAGGGCTACATAGGCTTAACTTGTTTAAACTTGAAAATGTAAAGATTTCACAACTAACCATCACCACAACGCAAAGCACGAAAAAACCTTATAAAAATAATATGACGTCAAAGATGACCACCCAATGTATCCTAGACTTCACCATATTAACCCAGAAGAAAACCCCCCCCAATGTTTAAACTGTCAACAATAATGTTGGTGAATTTATAGGTTTATAAATTTAATAAAGCAGATAGCAAGATTTCCCTGTAATAAAGTAACGAATACAATATCACAAAAATATATTACGATATGCACTAAGCTCATGACACTGAAGCTAAACAACGTATGTATATCAAATACATATAAATGATAGTGCCCAATGTAGATGTTCAACCCGTAACATCTATGAGTCCGAAATGGTATACGTTCGTCGTTCCCGGCCAACCGGTAAACTAGCAAGCGCTACTTGCCTGAACGGGATTAAAAATCCCAAATAAGAACTATTCATAACATTCGCGCTCCATAAATGCAATAAACCAATTACATAAATACGAATTTTAACAGTTCATGATGAAGGGCATAGTGGGTTATAGCTCCTTAGGCAAATTCGTAATATTTGAATTAACATGTACTTGCATCCATTTTGTAAAACAAACATGATCTCATCCTCAAGATTTGATAAATGATTGAAAAGTGTAAGAAGGGGACTATAAACTCACCTTGATGCAATAGCAAGATAATATCAAATAAGTGCAGGCACGAAAAACGATGCAAAACTCTATCCGCTACCTAAATGAATAATACGCATATTACTCATCATGTAATATACTAAAATATATGCAATCTTGTCCTTAGTATTGTGCTTGAGTTTGAAAAATATTACTTGTTTAAAATGTGATTATTCATGAAAATTGGCCAAATGTATTGGGTCATAATCTCTTACAATCAAACATGTAAATTACGATATCGGACAATTTAGAAACTAGGTCGTGAGTACTTTTATAGTTAATTCAATAGACATTTGGTTTGGTCTCTAAACATATTAAACAAATGGACGAAGTTATAACAAAACGCATTTAAAAATTAAGTTTTCTTTATAAAATTTAGGGGACAAACGCAAAAGTTTATAATCAAATTCTAGACTCGTTACTCAATGAAATTTCAAACAAAAAGTGGTTTTGAAAACTAGGCTATGCCCTCTACAACTTTCATTATTTAAGTTTTGTCTAAAAATGTCGTTTAATATGTTAAAAACGTGGCCAAAGGGTGGGGTGCCGCGACTAGAGTACTTGGACAATAAACTTATTTTTGTGACCAAGTGGTTTTTTCAAGTAACTTTTTGGCTGACTGTTTATCGCAGATTACAACTCGTACTTAGTGTGTGTGACAAACCAAAACAACTTTTGAAAACTAGGCCAGGAGTACAAGAATTCATCTTTTATATGGTTTTCAATTCGAAGTCATTATAGTGACTAAAAACGAGGCCAAAGTGAAGGGTATGCGACCCGTGTCAACAGTTTTAACTTGGGTTAAAAACATGGCAGCAGTACTAACTTTTAGTCCTATTTGTGAGTTTGTTACTTAACCTTACGACAAACTAAAAGCACATTTATAAACTATGTCAGGTCTACTATGATTCACCTTTTATTAGTTTAGTAGGCCGAGGTCGTTATCATGGTCAAAAATGAGTGAAATTATAGAGGGGGTCGCGACTGCTGTTAGGCATGCGACGACGGTACCAAATTCCTACTTAGTTTGCGGGTTCGTTTCCCAACCATTTTTGATGATTCGAATTTCTAAATGAATCTCATTATATCAACTATAATACGCCCTAAATTCCTGCCCTTAATTCCAAGTTTAAATGGGTCGAACCATGGTGTAAATTCAATCCAACAGGCCAGTTTTTATATACATAATGTAATGATTTTGAAAGTTAGTTTCCCGTTTTGTTACAAGGTGTTAGGGGCTCAAATTTCGCGTGAACACTACTCCTATACTATGTTAATGAGTGATAGATTCAGAATTTTCATTGGTCAAGTTTGTATACGGGTTTCTCAATGAACCCGTATACATCAGTAACTTTTATACTTTGCAAGGACTTGATTTTTCTTGGTTTTAAACCTTATACGCACGCTATATGGACATATATTTACTCAAGCACAATGAATTTAACGACATGATTACATATAACTTAATGGAAAAAATCATAAATGTGAGACTCATAGTATTCGGTTGAGTAGGAAACACTTAACCACATGAAAACCCTTATTCGTGCTTTAAACCCCACGTGACACAAACCACTTCCAAAGCTAGTCCCCCTTACCACAAGTTATCCCTCTTGACCAACTTATGAACACCAACAATCACCCCTTTCTTTCTTTTTTATTCGTCGACCAAGAGAAGAGAAGCCAAGAGACGAATTCAAAATTAGGGTTTTTAGAGTTTTTAAGGTTTTTGAATATAATGTCAGATAATGCTATAAGGTGTGAGATTGTGATGCTTGTTTCTGCTAGAAACAAAGGAAAAAGAACAGATATACATCACGTGGTCTTGAGGATTTACAAAGAAAAGGGATGTAGGCTTTTACCTGGTGGTTTAAGGGGCTAAAAGGGAGTTTAAATCTTTGTGTATATATGATAAAGTTAAAACATGTGTAGATGGGATTTACTTGTATATCTTTATCCTAAATTAAGCTTGAGCTATGCACATGGATTTAGCAAGCCATACACGAAATTTTCCTTCTAGTTTTTAGAAGGGATTTTTAATTTCCTATGTTAGTTTTTATTGCTTGAATGTTTTTTTTTCTTTTTTGTATGTATCATTTTGAGATCAACAAAGGAGTGTAAAGCTTGATTTATTCACTCATCAAAATTTGACTACGCGATTCATACAAAAGTACAGACGTACAAGTTTAAAGATAACAACTAGAATACTTTAAGTCGTATAATTGGCCTGAAAATGCGAAATGTTACATGAACTTCCTCATATTCTTTTTCGCCTTTTGCATCAGCTTCTTTTCTTTGGCTTGTAGTGAGCTTGGTTGGGGATATTTTATAGGATAGGGAATTTTCTTTGCTGATAGAGATGGTATATGATGAGTATTCTCGTCTGGGAACATTTCCTACATTAAAGTTTTTGTTGCTAGAACATCTACATGTGTACCAAGTGGTACTTTGGATGCACCTGATATATAGCTTGTTAGCTCAGTATTTCCCTCTAGGTTATGCACCACTGAGGTTGTGTGAGCATCAATATACACTGGATGACTCATAAAATCCGTCAATTCATTTGCAGGTGTTTCATCTAGCAAGGTCTAAATGAAGTCTAAAGAGGAACTTGTAACCGTCAGACTGAGGTAGGTAGAAGTGGGTGTAGCAGTAGACTTGTTATGCAAGAACACTCCATACACTACAACATCATCATCTCCATGTGGATTATCATCAGATAAGTCCATATCATAATTGTCAGCATCATTAGTTTCATTTTCACTTTCCTCTATTTTGTCTGAACCTGAAGAGTATAGTATTGCATCATTATCGGTTTTTGATGAATCATAGTATTTATTGTGAGCAACACTCAATCCTTCTCCTGTAACTGATTGCTTTTTTTGCTTCAAACTCTCAAGTCTACTAACTTTTGATCCTTTTCGTAAGTTTAACAATGATTGAACTGCTGGATCGTCAACTGCGGGACCTTTGAGTTTCTGTCCCCACTCATTGTACATATCTATAACGGCTTCGTCAGTTTGGCTGTCAATTGACTCCTTCGATGTCGTTGAGAGCACGGTTCTTGAATACTGATGGAGTTTGCAAGTTCACCTACAACTGTTTCTTCAGCTATAGTAAGAGATCTTGTTTTCCTTGGCACAACATCTTTCTTGAGTTTGTTGGGAACATTTTCTACTTGATTACCATAACACATAAAACCTTTTCCTCTTCCACTTTTGATTGGAGATACGTGTTGCTCTTCTGGTTTATCAACAATTTTAGCTTTCTCACTTTCTACTTTCTTAGCCATATAATACTTGTACCTTGCTTTCTTCTTAATTGCATCACTGATCATAGCATCGGGAACTTCCATTCCAAACTTATAGTCACCGTTAGTTATGCTTAACAATTTGGTTATGGGATGATCATCTTGTAAATTGTGCAACTTAGAGTCTGATCTGCAAGGAATACTCTTGTTGAGTGAAAAAAGGTAGTCAATGAAAATCTTGGGGAAGCGGGTGTACAACAGCTTAGACATCTTTGAAGGTCTGGTTGATCTTTAAACTATTTGCCATTCAAATTCGTCCTAAATTAATGATGCAAAATCTAAATTGGCAGAGTGAACGATACCCTATAGTATCGAAAGTACTGGAAGTCTAACTGTGTCCCAGCTTGAGTCTTTTCCCGTAAGACATCTGTTGAGTACACTCATAATAGCTCTCCATGGTTGATGAAGTCTTGTGGCGACCATTTTAGAAACGGCAATCAACTTTGTTTTGGGATCTTTATCATAACCAAGTATCTTAATGAATTCAAGAGTTTGAATTTCTGAGGGAAGTTTGATATAGGTGTTGTTGGGATCAGGTGGAGGCATCTGAAATACAGTTCTAAGTAGTCCAGGTGTGAGAGTGAAAGTGTTATTTTCTAGTTCAAAAGTAAACGTATGGTTATTTTTTTATGATTGATGGTTATCCAAAACTGATGTAGGTAAATGATCGGTACGGTTGCAGTTAAGGGAACCAGATTGTATAGCTTGTGGTGTCTTATAATTTCAACAACAAATCTCAGCATGGTATCGGTGATATGCGAATCTAAAGCGACACGCTGGTTGTTCTTCTTGATGACAAGTCTGTTAGCATGTGGAACCAACTATTCTTCAGAGACAATTTGAGAATTTGTTCTTGACAAGTTGAATTATGAGAATAAGATTCAAACTTTGATTAGTTTCACATGAATACAAACCTAGAAACATTTATTTTCAATTTCTATTTTTATTCACTTTGTCTGTTTTCTATGGACGGGCATTTATTTTTGTCCATAATTATGTCATTTTCTTTCTCATGTGCCTTTATTCTTGCTTTTGCTGACACACGACGTATGCTCTTTTCTTTTTACATACGATTTTAATCTCTCGTTATGTTTTTAGTTATCCTCACTTAAAATTAAGTTCTTGGATACTATCTCTATACGTTTGAAAATTCAACATCGTTGCATTAATTAAAATAGATAAAGTTTGACATAAGTTTAAAAATAAGAATGCGAAGCGAATAAACTTTAGAAATTGACAACGATGTTTAAATATAAATAATTAAGCAATTTCTTTTTTTTGAAAAATCGGCCACAATGCATAGCCAACACCATATAGCAAGCTAAGAAATCCCACAACTAAGCACACTAAGAAAAAACATGCTAAAACGTCAACATAAAGTTGAGTAAATTCATAGGTTTAAGTTTAGTATGAAAAGGTGGACCATAAGTTCATAAGTACTGCAATGTGGACATTAAAACAAGATAACAACTTCACATAAAAAGATATATTTACTGTTGCACTAAAGCTCAATGACACTTGAAGCTCAATTTAAAAAGGAAGCTTTATATGCAAATAGTATTCCTCTGCCCTAGCATGTATCTGACAAGATCACCTATTGACATTCTGACATGGAATATATCCGTTGTTCGAGACCCTCCGAATCAAGAACGCGCTACTTACCCGGATAGTGATTAATTACACCCTATAGATCTAATTCTAACCCTCCTGAAATACGACAGTGAAGAGTCAAGCAACTTAGAAAACTCGCGCTCACTTAACCACTACGGTCGTCAAGCAATTGACGAGTTCATAGATATGTTCGGGCAATTGCCTATTGCAACTTAGGCAACACGTAATCAGGAAAAGGTAACGTAAAGCAACTGCGTCCATAGTTTAAAAGCAAGCAATGTTTCTCACCCCAAAACAGTAAAGTAAAAGTAATAAAACATGGGGCTATGAACTCACCTTAGCAAAATGAGCAAATGATAATCACGCAAGTAAAAGATGGTATAGAAATATAGCCTAATCTCCATTCACAACTAATCTACAACAAAACCACACTTAAAACTAACCTAATCCCTTCATTTCTATTGTTGCAACTCTCATCTCACCAAGAACATAGTATTTAACTAGTGAAACAAATGGAACATCATTATTTATAAAATCTTGTTTTATAATCTTTCAAAAAAATTGAAACACAACATATGGATGGATGGATCTTGATCATATAAGAAGAACATAAGGAAAACCACAAAGAAAGATTCAAGATACTTACAAGAATGAAGAACAAGTAGTGAAATCACAAGATCTATACCCCAAAATAATAGATCTATAAAACCCACTAATAAAATATGAGACCCTAACTTAGATCTTGAAGAAAAACCCTTGAATCAAAGAACCAATACTTGCAAACACCTTAGGTAACCTTAGAAATGAACTTGGAATGAGTGGATCATGATATAAATCAAAACTATGGAAAGTATATGTGTGTGTATGTATGTCGTGGCCAAGAGGATAGGAATAGAGAAGAAAATTTTGTTGGTGGCTTGAAGATGATTATGAAACCCTAAGTTGGAAGTATGAAATGTATTTTATATGCGCAAGGGAAAGTTAGGGTATGTGTTATTGTAGCAATCAAGTGACCAGACACACACCAAAGGAGTGTGTTACCCATGTTCAGCCAAACTTAGCCACAAGGGACCAATTATGGTTCAAATTTTTGTAACATGGTTCAATAAGTGCATATGTTAGTCTTAGATTTGGTCAAATGAATCACGAAGGTGTAATATCAACATGCCTTTGTCTGAACTTGAATAAAATGTTCATGAGAATGACACTCTCATGTATCACTATCCATCACATGCATGGAAAATTCAAATAAGATGCTCTTGATTTAATTTCAAGACTCATGGTGCATTTGGTTTAGGTTTAGGCATCCATATGTATAGGGGGAGGGCTATGAACGAAAATTTTCACTTAAGAATATGATATGGACGATAACTAAAGTTTACACGAAAAGATTTTGAGTTTTCGGGGTCCCGTTAGGTCAAAAACACGAAAAACGCAATTTAAACGTTAAAGCGTAAAAATGAATATCGGGAGTGATTGTAAATGAAGAAACACTTAGAAAAGATAAAATAACTCATATAATATTTAAATTAATAAATATCCAATGCCGGAACGCGTTCGATGACGTTTTTTAGATTTACGGGGGTTTTCTTCCCGGTAAACTGCCAGATTCAAACGTAACGTATAAAAGTCAAAAATAATTGTCGGAAAAGTTTAAAATATTGACCTGAAATTCTTGGGGTGTGACATTCTTCCCCTGTTATAGAAGCTTTGTCCTCAAATCTTAAGACGTAGATGAAGGATTTGCGAAAAGGTGAGGGTACTTTTTCTTCAATTGGTCCTCGCGCTCCTAAGTAAACCCGGGTCCTCGTATCGAATTCCAACGAACTTTCACAATTGGAATGCGGATTTGCTTTAGCCATTTAACTTCTCGGTCCATAATTTCAATTGGTTCCTCAATGAAATTAAGCTTGTCATCAATCTGGATTTCTTCCAATAGAATAGCTAGGGGTTCGTCTACGAAACACTTCTTCAGATTAGAAACATGAAAAGTACTATGAACTCAGCTTAACTGCTTTGGCAGTTCAAGTCAATAAGCAAGCGTTCCCACTTTAGCAATAATATTGAAAGGTCCTATATAATGAGGGTTCAGCTTCCCCCGTTTGCCGAAACGTATCACCCCTTTCCATGGCGACACTTTCAACATGACCTTGTCCCCAACCTCAAATTACAATAGCTTACGCCTCCGATCAACGTAGCTCTTCTGTCTATCTCGTGCAGCTTGAATTCGCTTTTTGATCTGAATGATTTTCTTAGTTGTTTCATGAAAAATTTCCGGACCAGTAAGCTGAGCGTCTCCAACCTCAGCCCAACAAATAGGCGATCAATATTTTCGGCCATAGAGAGCTTCAAATGGTGCAGCTTTGATACTAGTTTGATAACTGTTGTTGTAAGAAAACTCCACCAAAGGTAGGTGTCTATCCCAACCTTTCCCAAAATCCATCACATAAGCACGCAACATGTCCTCTAAAGTCTGGATGGTTCTTTCACTTTGATCATCAGTCTGTGGATGGTAAGCCGTACGCATATCCAATTGAGTACCTAGGGATTTGTTCAGTGATCTCCAGAAATAAGATGCAAATTTACTGTCCCGATCAGAAATGATCGAAACTGGAACTCCATGTCTCGAGACTACTTCCTTCAAGTATTGTCTCGTCAACTTATCCATTGAGTCGATTTTCTTCATTGGTAAGAAATGAGCAGATTTTGTGAGTCGGTCAACAATTACCCAAATTGTATCTTGACCAGTTGATGTTTTTTTGGTAACTTAGTAACGAAATCCATTGTAATGTTCTCCCATTTCTATACTGGGATCACAGGCTGAACTAACAAACTGGATGGTTTTTCGCATTCGGCCTTGACTTTGGCACAATTCAAACACTTGCTAACGTAAGTGGCAATCTCAGCTTTCATATTCAGCCACCAATACAGTTTCTTTAAATCCTAATACATCTTGTCCGATCCAGGATGTATTAAATATTTTAACTTATGCGACTCATGCATAATCAGTTCCCTTAAATTACCTCAACAAGGTATCCAACTTCTCCCATTTAAGCACAACGTTCCATCAGTACGCGAATCTAGCTTCTTAATCATACTACATAGATCTTCAGTTCCATAATTCTCCTCCTTTCTCGCCTCAACCTGAGCGTCTAAAATCTGCACCGGGAGGTTCAGACTAATCGTCATAACCAAAGCTCGAACTCGTAGTGGCTTGATCCGTTCCTTTCGGCTTAAGGCATCCGCCACTACGTTCGCCTTCCCCGGATGGTAACGTATCTCGTAGTCGTAATCACTCAGCAGCTCTAACCATCTACATTGGCTCATGTTCAACTCTTTATGATCTAGAATATGTTGCAAACTCTTGTGATCAGTGAACACAACACACTTCATACCGTACAGGTAATGTCTCCACATCTTGAGAGCAAACACTACCGCTCTTAATTCTAAGTCGTGTGTGGTGTAATTTTTCTCGTAAATCTTGAGTTGGCGTGATGCGTAAGCTATGACTCTCTCCTTTTGCATCAGAACTGCGCCCAACCCTTTACGAGAAGCATCACAGTAAACCACAAAGTTTTCACTACCTTCGGGCAAAGATAAGATCGGTGCACTACACAACTTTTCCTTCAACAGTTGGAATGCAGCTTCTGCCTTTTCGGTCCAATCGAACTTTATGTTCTTTTGAGTCAACTTTGTCATGGGTTTGGCAATCTTCGAGAAACCTTTTATAAATCGTCGGTAATAGCCGGCAAGTCCTAAAAATTAACAAATTTCTGTTGGAGTCTTGGGCGATGCCCAATCCTTGATGGACTCAATCTTAGCTGGGTCCATGTGAATGCCTTCACTATCAATCACGTGACCAAGAAATTGTACCCTTGACAGCCAAAAATCGCACTTTGAAAACTTGGCGTACAATTCCTCCTTCTTAAGTAACTCTAAAATTAACTTAAGGTGTTCTGCCTCCTCCTCGCACTTAGAGTAGATCAAGAGTCATGGATATATATATAGATACATATATATATCCATATATTTGCACACCCGATTCGTCAAGTCCATGAATACTGCCGGTGCGTTAGTCAATCCAAAAGGCATTACTTGGAACTCATAATGACCATAGCGAGTCCTAAACGCTCTTTGGAATGTCCTCGTCATGAACTTTGAGTTGGTGATAACCAGACCTCAAGTCGATCTTTGAGTAGACACTTAATCCTTGCTACTGATCAAATAAATCGTCGATTCTTGAAAGTGGATATCGGTTCTTCACCGCCAACTTGTTCAGTTCGCAATAGTCGATACACATCCGGAAAGATCCGTATTTCTTTTTGACAAACAAGACCGGGGCTCCCCAGGGTGAGGAACTCGGTCTTATGAATCCTTTGTCAGAAAGTTCTTGTAGTTGAGTAGACAATTCTTGTAGTTCTGACGATGCTAATATATACGGAGCTCGTGCCACAAGTGCAGCACCAGGGACCAAGTCAATTTGAAATTCAACTTGTCGCGTTGGCGGTAATCTAGGTAAGTCCTCTGGAAAGACCTCCAAAAAGTCCCGTACTGTCGGCACGTCCTCAAGTCGCTTCTCCTCCGACTTGCCTTCGGTTTCCTTCTTCGTTACTTGTGCCAGAAAAAGTTTGGCATCCTTTTTCAATAGACTTCTGAGTTTTAGTATACGATATAATGCTCAACTTTGACTTCTCTCTTCTACCGCCTCCATCACCTTGGATTATCAAAACTTCATCTCTATAAGGAATCCGCACGACCTTCTCATCGCAAACGATCACCGCATGATGGTTTGCTAACCAATCCATGCCGATGATGGCGTCAAAGCTTCCAAGTTCTACCGGCATTAGGTCAATATTGAATGGGTGACCTAATAATCCTAACGTACAACCTCTAAGCATGGTATTGGTCTCAGAAATTATTCCATCGGCTAATTCGACAGCATAGATAACGTCTAAAGTATCGAGGGTTATATAAAGCAAAGTACTAAATGTAGTCGATACGGAACTTCTATCAGCACCCGAATCGAATAATATGAAAGCATAATGATTGTTGAGAAGAAACGTACCCTTGAAGACATTCGAATCAGGGTTAGCATCTCCTCTACCTAGCACATATGCTTTCCCTCTTGCTTTACCAACTCCATTCTTGTTTCCAGCTTTGTTTCCACGGTTTTAATCCTTCAACTTTGGGCAATCACTTCTGAAGTGTCCTTGTCTTCCACACTCGAAACAAGTTACGACCCTCTGATTCACTACTTGACCCCTCTAAGTAGAAGTAGTGGAGATTGTGACCTTACAATCCCGGGTCAAATGCCCAACCTTGTTATACTTCCTACATCTCACTGTGCATGGTCCTTCATGGTGAAGCTTACACTTGTTACAGATAGGCAACAGTCCATTATACGGTTTCTTTTCATTGTTGCCAGCCGTATAGTCTCTTACTACATTCTAACCTCCAGCATTTGGTCTCTTGAATGGTGGTTGCTGACCATGGTTGTCGCTCTGATTGACCTCCAATCTTCTTTTGTTTTCAGCATTTTTCACAGCATAACCTTTCAACTTTTGGTCCATTAAGTTGTTGGCAATCCGAACAGTATCTTGGAGTCTCGTGGGCTCTGCAGCAATTACATTACCATGGATATTATCCGGGAGACCTCCAATATACCTCTCAACTCGGTCCTCTTCCTCATGAACCATTTTGGTGCACAACATAGTAAGCTCTTAGAATCTCTAAGTATAGGCAGCCAAATCATTGTTCTTCACGGTCAGATTCTACGGCTCAGATTCCATCTTTTGAATCTCATTCTTGGGCAGTGCACTTCAGTCATTAGCTTCATGAGCTCTCTCTATAACATGGCAAATGCAGCATCAATTCCAATGGTTCTCTTGTGTAAGTTCTACCAACTTAGTGCACTGTTCAACAAGGTGCAAGTAGCATACTTAACTTAGGACTTCTCTGGGCAGTTGCTGATATGGAACACTGTTTCCATCTTCTCAAACCACCTTATCAACTCGACAACTCCTTCTGTTCCCTTAAAGTTGAGTGCTTGACACTTCATGAAGTCTTGATATGTACATTCTCTAGCAACAGGTCTATCACCTCTACCATTATCATTTGGATTTCCATTTCCACCATTTCCATTCTCACCATTTCCATTACTGCTATTTCCATTATCGCCGTCACTGCCATTCTGGCTTTGATTCTTAGCCTCGAGAGCATTGGCGCGGGTCGCCTCATGAGCAGCCAATGCTTCTTCCACACGTCGGTTAACGAGTTCTTCGATTGCTTCAGGGGTCATACCGGAGCGAGTGATAGTCATTGTTCTATATTACAAGACATAACACTTGATGAGATCCGATACGAGGTTTAGCCATTATAAATGGTAAATAGGGTTTATACAGAAAAATACAATAGAACATGTTTTGCCAGAACAAATAAATAACAATATAGATGAATACGCGAGAGAATCAAAACAAGCTTTTCATTTCAAGAATAAAAGCATAATTCGGTTACAACCAACCCAAAATAGGTACATGATTTACGATTATTTCTACTGCCAACATCTAGACCTAACCATCAGTCTAATGTCCTACATGATCATGGTACTACTAGCCTAAGGGCGAAAACCCAAATGTCTCTCAACATACGACTCTAACCTCCTAAGTCTCATTCGAGTATCATCACGATCCCTACAAACCTGACGAAACTCCTCCTGTGAAAGTGCCATGTGCCAACGAAGACTGTTAATCCGATCTCTCCAACATGTCTTAAACCTTTAGGTACTCCAGTCTTAAACTACCAATCCTCTCAACCAAACTAGCTCGCTCTTTACTATGTACCAACTGACTAGTCTCCAACTGTCTCTGAGTGGTCTCAATCTTAGTAATCCTATCAATACGAACCTTTGACATGTAGTGAACTATATCATAAATAGTATCCTCAAGATCAGGTTTACCTCCTCTAGAAGACTCAAAACTATCACCAATAGCCAATGGTCTACAACGATCTCTCTCGTGTCTGCCGCACTAGCCTCTGCCTCAAACTCCTCATCATCCTCCCTAACATCACTAGAAGCAATCTCAACTCTCATACCTACACCATCCCTAGTGTGAGCTACAACTCCCTCACTAATACCTACATCTGCAACAGCCTCTGCATCAGCAGTATCCACCTCTATATGCTCCTCTCCGCTATCCTCTGATGAGTATGAACCTCTAAACCTCTTGCGAGGTGGTAAAAGATCAGCAGGAGTAGGGGCTATCGACCTCGAAACATGAGTAGGTGATGGTACCGAAGCAGTAGGGGACCTACATCTCTTGCGAGATGGCCTAGAAGAAGGTGAAGATGAATCCAATGACCTCTCAGATGATGAACCTAAAGATGACTCTGATGTAGTCGGTGGGTATGGAGTAGATAATGGTGCAGCCCTCCAACGTCTAAATGCCTCACTATATCGTGGAGTCAAAACTGGTGGATAAATCAACCTAGGTGGTGCATCTCTAGTCGATGGTCCTGAATGAGCCTGACCTGATGAATCACATCCCGAAGAATGAACTGATGATGGGTCTGAAGATGAACTAGAAGAAGATGAGTCTGGTGAAGAATGATGATCCGATGAATGATGAGATACACGTCTCCATGCAAGTCTACGAGCAGGTAAAGGTCTAACTCTCTTCCTCGCAGTCAACAACTTACGCGGCCCGTTAGGATGGGTGCGGTAAGGTCGACCGAAAGGGATAGCCTCACCGGGTCGGATAAGAGTCGCTGAACGTCGACGAATCTCGGGTGGGGCAACAATAGGAGCAAGGGGAAACTCAGATGATGGTGCAAGAATATCATGAGATGACGGTCCTGATGGTGTGGACGGCCTAGATGCGACCCTGTCCCTTAATATCGTAACCTCAGCATCATGAACGGTAAGAGACTCATGCCTCTCGGGTCTCTGCTCAGCAGGTTCGGACTCATCGTTCGCCTCCGAGTCATCAGAAAACAAAAAGGGTGAAACCAATGGCAAATCTGGTGCGGGAGGTAAAGAATCCTTCGATGGATCTGAATCAGAAGAAGATGAAAAATCCAATAAATCAAGTACCCCGGCAGGTGAGACGACTAAAACTGTCCCCACCTCCGATGTAACTATAGGGTCAGCTGGAACAATAGGAACCTCAGGGATAACAGGGATAATATCAGGAATAGCACCAAAGAGAATCACTCATGGGGCATGAGAGCCCACGATCTCCTCGGACGAATCAGACGAAATAGAAATAATAGGAGCAGCCACGACCTGCACAAGCATAAGTTTATATAAATCCTCTTTATATGAAACCATGCACGTGCACGCAATGCCAAGAAATAAGTATGATGCAAAATATGATATGGCAAAATGATGAATAGGGTAATTATGGCAATATAATATATAATATGTACGAATTATATATTAGACGCTATTATAATAAGATATATATGCAAACAGGTAAAGCACGTATGATCACATACTGGTTATAGACCAGACCTAGATATACTACCTGGTTCTCTATAACCTTGGCTCGGATACCAATCTGTCACACCCCCAAACGGGGCCTGGACAGAATACACGTGTCCGAGGGCGTGCGTCATAATAAACATCACACAAGATACAAAGAACGACCTCTAAGGGTACGTTTGAAAATCCAACATCATTGCATTAATTAAAATAGATAAAGTTTGACATGAGTTTAAAGCTAATATGCAGAAGCGAATAAAAGTTTTAGAAATTGACAATAATGTTTAAACAGTAGATAATAGCATTTCTTGAAAATCAGCCCAATGCATAGCAACACCATATAGTAAGCAAAGACATCCACAACTAAGCACCTGAGAAAAACATGCTAAAATGGACAACATAAAGTTGAGTGAATTTATAGATTTAAGTTTAGTATTAAAAGGTGGACCACAAGTTCACAGAACGCATGTGACAGTTATAACAAATACAACTTCACATAAAAAGAATATATTTACTGTTGCACTAAGCTCATGACACCGAAGCTCAATTTAAAAGGAAGCATCTTATATGCCAAATAGCATTCCTCGCCCTGAAGGTATCTGACCAAGATCACCTATTGACATTACGACATGATAAATATTCGTTTGTTCGGGACCTCCAAATCTAGTAAGCGCTACTTACCCGGATAGGGATAATTACTCCCAATAGATCTATTTATAACACCCGCGCTCACTTAACCAATATGGTCGGTCAAGTAATTGACGGTTCATGATAGTTCGGGCATAGTGGTCTATTCGCTACTTAAGCAACACGTAATCAGGAAAAGGCAACGTAAAGTAACTGTGTCTATAGTTTAAAAGCAAGCAATGTTTCTCACCCCAAAACAGTAAAGTAAAAGTAGTAAAACGTGGGGCTATAAACTCACCTTAGCAAAATGAGCAAATGATAATCACGCAAGTAAAAGATGGTATAAAAATCTAGCCACGACCTAGAATAATAACGCGTCTTAGAAACACGAAAAGTATGCCTAGAATTGCACAATATGTTCATCACCAAAATACATCCATGTGTGTTTGCCTTAATTTGATTATCAAATCATGACGAAATAAAATCATATTGTTTTTCGTTAAGTTTTGGCATTTAACCCAAAAATTACTATTTTTAGAAAGTTACTATTTTAGGAAAGTTTTTAGTTTCAAAACGTTAATACCGTCCCCTATATTTATATAATTTCCATATTTTCAAAACGCACTAACGAGCCTTAATCGCTTAACTTCTATGTCCGTTTCGTTAAATTTTTACCAAACTTACTATTTTTCGTAACTTTCCCGCTTTTCCTAAAATATGTTAACGACGTCTTTAAGTGATACTAATCAATAGGTATGTGTTACTATATGTTTCGCTAGTGTTAGAAAGTTCAAAAATATCTAAAAGTGTCCGAAAACTCATTTTACTATTCACATCAGCACACTATTCATCCGGTTTTGTCGAAAAATGTTTTAAGTTTTATTTGGCTATAACTTAGTCGTTTTAAATCCAATTTTAATATGCGATATATGGAAAACTATCTAATCGAAACGAGCTCACCAAAAACTACTTTTATGCCTAATGAAAATATTTTTAGATCGACCAAAACCTCAAAACAAATTTGGGAAAGCAAGCACTTTTTGTCAAAAACGCAACCAAAATCAACTCAAACTTCACAATAGTGCCTAATCTTGCTTAATCTCCATTCACAACTAATCCATAACAAAACCACACTTAAAACTAGCCTAATCCCTTCATTTCTATTGTTGCAACTCTCATCCCATTCTCATCTCACCAAGAACATAGTATTTAACTAGTGAAACAAATAAAGCTTCATTATTTATAAAATCTTATTTTATAATCTTTCAAAAAAATTGAAACACAACATATGGATGTATGGATCTTAAACATATAAGAAGAACATAAGGAAAACCACAAAGAAAGATTCAAGATACTTACAAGGATGAAGAACAAGTAGTGAAATCATAAGATCTATACCCCAAAATAATAGATCTATAAAACCTACTAATAAAATATGAAACTCTAACTTAGATCTTGAAGAAAAACCTTTGAAATAAACTTGTAATGAGTGGATCTTGATAGAAATCAAAACTATGGAAAATATATGTGTGTGTATGTATGTCGTGGCCAAGTGGAGAGGAAAAGACATAAGAAAATTTTATTGGTGGCTTGCAAATGATTATGAAACCATAAGTTGGAAGTATGCAATGTATTTATAGGCCAAGGGAAATTTTAGGGTTTGTGTTTTGTAGCATCAAGTGACCAACACACACCAAAGAGGTGTGTGTACCCATGTTCGGCCGAACCTA